>JAHFWL010001003.1:0-187596 GCA_021292165.1 Shinisaurus crocodilurus | reverse complement strand
AATGGAGCTTATCCATGGCGGTGTACTCCATGCTGTTGGGAATATACAGTCAAAACCTCAAGCCATGCATAGGTACATGATGTAATTGGGACCACAGTGTCTCTGCATCCTAGAGCAGACACTCTGTGGAATGCTACCCAGGACTCCCCTGGTGCAGGAGGTGGGCGTTGGCAGTGGCTTCTCTTCCTGCCCTGGGAAACAGTCTGAGCCATGAACTTGTAGGAGTAGCATGTGTGAAGATGTAGCTGGAGAAGCTAGTTCTGAACTTTTCCTAAGTTCAGAACACATCTGCCACCACATGATTCCTGCATGGCTGTAAATATTTTCTTAAGCCTGCCTGTATCCAATCTGCAAGATCTGAGTGAGTAAACTCTGTTTTTAACCTCCAAAAGACTGTTTGTCTTGTCGGTAGTATAAAGGGGGGGAAACCAGGTAAAAGCCCCAGTCTGTCCACCCAAAGGGACAGCCTGTAATTACCAATTGCTGTGACTGCTTTAACCAGCAGCTCCACACATCCACGTTTTTCCGCTGTAGTTGGGGGTAAGCTCTGCTGAACTCGCAAAACGCGAGAGGGGAGGGATAATAACTTTTAATATCCTCTCCCAGCCCTTTTAGCAATCCCCAACACATGCCCAAAATAGGTTGACCACCATGGAGAACCATGGATGGCTCCTATGAAGCTCCAAATAAAACCTGCAATGGGTTAGGAGCCCCAAACCAAAATAGGAGTCACCACCAGCCTCCACTGTGGATAACTCCTTAAAAGTTCAGACTACAACCTGGAGTGGATACATCACCCCACTGATTGGAGCCACCAGCCTCGGCGGCTGGGTGGGTCCAAGACCAAGCCACCCAAAAATACTTTACATCATGACAAGGAGCAATATATTGTCTCTGGGAAAATTCATTTCTCCCCAGCTGCCGTGAGGATGGCAGCCGAGCTCGGAGGGAACAGGGAATTCTGAGGGGGGGGGTGGCAGATGACATCAGCATCCCTGCTAAATTTTTTTTAAAAAATAAAGGTGCCAGAGCTGCGTCCCTGCAAGTCCTGGCTCCACTGCACCACTGCTGAAAATTGTCTGCTGGCATTCTTCTGCTTTCTCCTTCTCAGAGAGAGAAATGAAAACCCACGGTAGACGGTTGCTCTGAACTAATATTTTAAAAGTACGGTAAACCTGTTCTGGAGTGCTAACCCCCGAGTTTCCTATCTATCTTGTGGTTAAAAAAAAAAACCAGAGCAAACTGCTTTCCCCCCCCTAGCGTATTATAGGACTACCAGCCTCCTGCCGGAATGTTAAAATCCTAACCAGCTTGTGCCAAAGGGAGCCACTGGACTGATGAAAACACAGCAGATCCTCTGCATATTACCTTTACAGTGGGCCGGCCCACACGGAAAAGCAGCAGCTCTTCAGAGTCACAGGCCATGTTGCTTTTTCCAGCCCTGTGACCTGAGATCTATTCCCAGAGACCAGCGACGGAACCTGCGGCCTTCAGAACACACAGTGCCACCACTGTACTATGGCCCCTCTGGCCAGGCCAATAATGGTCCATCCCTTGTATGTGGAAAGGCAGTGTGGCGTAGTGTTTAGAGCCTTGAACCAAGGCTGGGGAAACCCAGCTTTGGATCCCCACTCAATCATGAATCCGACTTAAGGCCAGGAGACCGGTGGCTCCAATGCCAGTAAGGGCAGTGTACCCGCTCCAGGTTTCAGTCTGGACTTTAAAGGAGCTATCCGTGGTGCTGAACCCTAGCTATACCATGGATAGCTCCTTTAAAGTTCAGACTGAAGCCCGGAGCGGATCCATGCCCCACTGACATTGGAGCCAGCAGCCACTGTTGCTTAAGGCACAATTCTGTGCCTGTTTGGAGGGTGGGTGGGTGAGGGGAAGAAGTCCTACAACTCCAGCAAAGAGTACAGGGGCACAAAAGGGGAGATCACCACTAGCTTTCACAGAATCATAAAGGTGGAAAGGAGCTCAAAGGTTATCTGGTCCAGCCCTGCCGATGCAAGAAATCCACCGCCACAGTAATTGGTAGCATGCCACATTTCTGGAGACACTGGCACTTTGTTTGTTTGTTTGTTTGTTTTTATTTACAGTATTTGTTTACTGCTCCATATCTAAGTAGGTTCCAGAGCAGTGAACGGTGAAAAATAAAAACAGATGAAAGAAACAAAAACAATACATTGAAAACAAATTATAACATTACATTGGTGGTTGAAGAGCAGAGAAGGCTTCCCGGAACAAAGAGGTCTTCAGCAGGCGCCAAAAGCAACACAATGTCGGAGCCTGCCTGACCTCCAGAGGCAGGGAGTGCCACAGAAATGGAGCCGCCACACTGAAGGCTCTTCTCCAGGTGGACTCCGATCGGGCCAAAGGTCCATGTGGAACGGCCAGGAGAATGTCCTCTGATGACCTCAGTGACCGGGCAGGTTGGTATGGGAGGAGGCACTCTCTTGGGTAACCTGGTCCCAAGTTGTTTCGGGCTTTGTACACAAGTACCAGAACCTTAAACTTTTAAGGCTCCTGGGTAGATGTAAATTCTTACCAATCCTCCAGTGTCCAAGCAAGGGCAGTGGGAGAGACCACAGGTGGGGAACTTACTGTAAGACAGAGCTTTCGTACCCTCTCAAGGGGTGGCAAGGAGATATGGGGTTGACGGTGTGCCGTTTCTCTTCCAGACTCTTGATTCCATGTTCTTAGGACTTAGTCGCTCATATGCACATTGCAAAAATGCATAAGCAAATGATACAGCCCACCTTGGATATTTCCACTTCAAATAAAATGCCCGTCCTTTGAAAGCTAGCCTGTCAGGGAATCTGGCTGTCAACCCGACACACTACCTTTCTATGCGCAAGGAGTTTTTGTCACGCGGAGGGCTGGGTGGGTGAGGCATTCAAACATGAAGTCCTGGCCTGCATTGCACAGTAGGTACAGGCTACAGCTCCGCCGATTGTACCACATGCTTTTGCCGATCGTGAGATCTGTGCTCACTTTGAACTTTTCCCTCCATAGCCTTTCTCTCTTCTCCTTTCTGAGTTTGGCATTGTTTTATTCTTTGGAAGGTGACGGGTTGCAGAAGGTGGAAAGTAATCACTTTTGAGACTTAAGATAAAAAATGGTTTGGAGTATGTTAGACTGACTGCTTTATAATTAATGGAGCACCGTGTAATAGGGTTCACCAATCCCCAACACTCCTTTGAAGCACTTTTTTTTTGGGTAGTAACTGGGGGAGGTGGGAGAGATAGGCCTAGAATTTTGATTTATGAGACTCCTTCGCCTTGAAAACATCTCCTGGGGTGGCTTGACCAGTGTATTTATAAGCACAAAAGAAGGAGGGGGGAGATTAAGGAGAGGCAGTCAGAAAAGTGTCCCTGGATGGAGCTTGAGTCCCCCAAGATCAACGAGGCTTCCCTCCGGTGGAAGCGGTGGCTCCCATTGCCAGTGGGGAGTGTGTCCACTCCAGGTTTCAGTCCGAACTTTAAATGGAGTAATCCATGGTGTTGAACCGCCCACTGACATGGGAGCCACCAGCCTCTACTGCTGTCTAGCCTCTGCTTGAAGACCTCTAGCAAAGGAGAGGCCACCACTCCTCTTGGTAATTGGTTCCATTGCTAACCTGCTCTCTGTGTCAAGATGTTTCTCCTAATGTTCAACCAAAATCTACCATCCTATAACTTAATCCAATTAAATCTAGTCCTGCCCTCTTGGACAGCAGGAAACAAGTCTTTGCCCCATCTGTGTGACTGTCCTTTAGGAAGTTCGAGAGTGCTTTCATGTGACACCTCCGTCTTCTCTTCTCCGCACTAAACATATGCATTTCCTTCATCTTTTCCACATAGGACTTGTTTTCCATACCTCTGACCATCTCCATTGCCCTCCTCTGAACCCATTCCGAGTTGCCTATATCCTTAAAGTGCGGCACCCAGATCTGGACATGGTACCCCAGATGAGGTCTGACAAGAGAGGAACAATGACTTCCCATGAATTAGAAACCATGGTTCTAATGCCAACTAAAATTGCATTCACCTTTTTTGCAGCTGCATCACACTGCCGTGACGCTCAAGAGAGAGCCTGGGCACACTGGGCAGAGCTATCAGCAAAAACTCTCATGGAGCCATGCAGAAAATATTCTGCACTCTCCATCTGAGATTTGGGTCCTCTCCCGGAGATCCTGAAAAGGAGCCTAAATTCCTCAGGCCAATTCTAGTTAGGTTGTCTTCAACTTCCAGCAGGCTGTCATCAATAAGATTTTTTCAGTTATGACCTCCTAAAGAATATTCACTTGAGCTCATAGATCATGGACTCTGAAGGAGCCTGTAAAAGACCCGTCATTGTAGGAAATCTTGAATGGGGGCCCAGAACTTGAGCACGGGGAATACTTGCTTCTTATCAATTACACAATGTTTTTGATTAGGGGCAGGCAGAAGGTAGGTCTGGATCTATTGGTAGATCTCTGGGTGATTTGCAGTAGATCACCAAAGATTTTTGATACCAAATTATTTAACAATATCAGAAACCACACCAAATCCCCGGCACCTCTGCCCAAAATTATATTGCTGGCCTGGCATTATTGTTATGATGTAACAATTGGGTTAGCAGCCATAGTACTAATCTTTTGTCAATATCTATTGTGGCCAACTTGCATCATGCAACTAGTCCTTGTTTATACGACTGAGGACTAGTGTAAAATTAATAAAGGCTGCACACACAGATGTTTGGTTCAGCCCTTGTTATTATTAGATAGCCAATGCTATATTACTTATACAGTGGCATTATTTGCCACAGCGGCCAGAAATTTCGGGGAAATTAAAGGGGGAAGTGTGGGACCAAGGGTCAATCTCGTCCATCACTCTGTTCACGCAGTGGCCAACCAGCTGCCTGTGGGAATCCCAGAGCACACTCATGTTCCCCAGCAACTGGCGCACATCCCCTGACAGCCACCAATTTGGACGACTTTTGAAAGGGGATTGGATACATTCATGGAGGAGAATGCTATCAATGGCTACTAGACCTTATGCTCCCTCCAGTATCAGAGACAGTACGCCTCTGTACTCCAGTTGCTGGGGAACATGGGCGGGAGGATGCTGTTGCACTCATGTCCCACTTGTGGGATCCCCGTGGGCAGCTGGTTGGCCGCTGTGTGAACAGAATGCGGGACTAGATGGACCCTTGGTCTGATCCAGCAGGGCTGCTCTTATGTTCCCAGGACCCGCATCCATTTTAATTATATTTTACTGTATTCCATATTATTGTGAGCTACCTTAAGTGTAGCAGAAGGGGGGGGCATACAACTGGATCACCTAAATCAAATATGGCCTGTTTAAAATCCTTTAAAACTCTATACGGCTCCGGTCCAGCTGATCTCAAGGAGCGCCTCCAGCAATATCAAGTAGGCTGCTCAACAAGGTCTGCCATGGACGGCCTTCTCCTTGTCCCATCAGCCAGAGCAGCCAGGCTGGTGGGGACTAGGAAGAGGGCCTTCTCTGTGGTGGCCCCCAAGTTATGGAACTCCCTCCCGAGTGACCTTCGTCATGCCCCCTCCTTGATGAACTTCCGCCGGGCTTTAAAAATATGGTTTTTCAGGTGGAAACATGGGGTGGGTTAGGGGTTTTTTAATATATATATATATATATATATATAATGGTGTTTTAATTATGTTTTAATGTAGTTTAATTGTGTTTTATTGTATTTTATTGTATTTTAATTATTGTACATTGCCCAGGGTGGCCGGGTGGCCGGCCAGATGGGCGATTTAAAAATACAATAAATAAATAAATAAATAAATAAATAATAAAAATCAGTTGCCGACCAGGGATTTTACAGAAACTACGCACGTGACCAGTTGAGGATTTTCCGCTCTTCCACCCCGGCGAACATCGGTGTCCCAAACACTCTGTTTGGATTGTTCCTCTTGTGACCTGCTGCCAAAAGCAAGAGGAGAGGGCGGCCGTAATTAAAAATAATTATGACAATAATGCATGAAGACAGTGGCAAAGAGACGAGTCTGAGAAGGCGCGCTTGCTAATTAAAGCACAGAGTTGAAGTCAAAACAATCTGACTGAGGATAAATATTGATGGATATAAACAATAATAATATTCGCCCCAATGCAGAAGCCGGCAATGGCAAAACCACTGGGACACACAGTACATCAATTTAAATAGAAAGAAATACATGCAAATAGAAATTTCAGTAAGTAAATAGCAGGGGGCTCTCATTGAGAAAGCACTGCATGGCCTCATCTCTCTGCGCAAGTATCCTAGGAGTTATCTTCGACTCATCTCACCCCATAACCACTTTCAGGGGGAGGCGGGTGACTCCTGTGTCGGTGGGGCTCCTCATCCACTGCAGCTTTTATTCTGAGCTTTATAGGTGCTATCTGTGGTGCTGTGCTCCAATCCCCTCGAATACATTCATCACCGCAGAGCACCATGGATAGCTCCTGTAAAGCTCAGAATAAGTGCTGCAACGGGTGAGGAGCGCCACGGATAGATGAGTCACTGGCCTCCCCCCCCCCGTTGCAGTCGGGGGGGGGCAACTTGTTTTGGTCCTGGGGCTGGATTCCCCACCCCTAACCCCACCCCCAGGCAGACCAAGCCTGCAGGCCAGAGGATGTCAAAGGGGCGGGGGGCCCTCACCTCAAAGCCCCTCCCATGACCTCATCCCGCCTCACCCTGCCACTTCTTTTTTTTCCCTGTGCAGAGAGAGGCATGAAACTCTGTGCCTCTCTCTGCAGGGAGAAAGAGCTTTAAGGTGCAAACCTATGCATGTTTAGACGGGGGGGTGGGTGGGGGGGGGAAGGCCTACAACTCCCAGCATGCCTCAGCCAGAAGACTACGATGATGATGATGATGATGATGATGATGAAGATGATGAAGATGATGATGAAGATGATATTAATAATGTTGTTGTTGTTTATAATAAGAACAACAACACCCTTACTAGAAGCTGGAATAATGAAATTCTGTGAATCGTGAAATAGTAGATAGGGCTGCCAGAACACTGCTCTCAATTTTAAGGCATCTGGAAGACTCTGCGTGTCATACCCTCAACAAGGACCCGTGCTGGGGGGTGATCCCGTTGATTTAGCCACTAAAGCGTCTGCTATAACACAAACACACACTACTCTCTCACACACAATTATGTGCTTTAATGCCATCTCCGTGCGAAAGCCGACATCTGGCTTCTGAGGACAAAGCACACTGCAACGAGGAAAAAAAAATGCTTTCCACACCAGAAGAAGCTTGGCGTCAGCGCACTGGGGCACCAGTTTCCTACACCACAGAATGGAGGAGGCCTGACAAACAGGGGAGGGAAACGAGGAGAGCGGTGAGGTGACTCATCCATAGGAGACAAAGATCCAGAAGGGCTCAATAATAACAACCTCCAAAAGGATCTGACTGAGGTTTATGTTTACCCAGAACAGCGGCGAGGTCCGCATCCCGACGTTCCATGCTTGGATCAAAGAGATCCTCTTCAGAGTTTTGAAGGACATCACCAGGGCTGCTTTATATCATCAGTGGCACAGCTTTTCCTGGACCGTGCCACTTCAGACTGCAGTGGGGGGGGTGCATTTTTATCTGCTCCCACCACGCTGGCTGTGGGATTATGGCCCGTGTAGCCCAGCACTTCTGGAGGGCACTAAATTGGGGAAGGGTATGCTGTACAAAGGCCCTGCTCTGTACATGCAGCAGGATGCAGCAACAGACCGATCGTAGGGCAGAAAGTGGCAGAAAGGACCGTACCATGTCAGACAGTGGGGGGGGGCATTTTTGAATATTTCCTACATAAGCAAGTCCTTCAGGTACAAAAAATAATAACCTAGCACGGCCTGAACTAGAAGCTTTCTCTCTGATGTGTCGTCGTTGTGTTTGATTTGCAGTAATTTTTCTTTTCTTTTTTGACAAAGGGAGAATATGCTGGCTCAGCTTGTCTGAGCGTGGAAAGCTAAGCAGGGTCAGGCCTGGTTATTTCTTGGATGGGAGACCCCTCTGCTAGTTTCCTGCATTGAGCAGGGGGTTGGACTCGATGGCCTTGTAGGCTCCTTCCAGCTCTATGATCTATGAAATCTATGAAAACTCTCTCACATATACACACACAGACACACACCACCTGAAGTCTGAAGGAGTACAGGATTCCGTCACCTCACTTTTCCCCGTGTGTAAGCGAGGTCTGAACCCTGCTGCTCGCTGAGTCACCCTAAGGTTCTGTTACCACAAATCACACACGAGGCAAATTAGAAATCACGAGTGCTTTATTTACGACTAGCAGACAGACATACTTTGCGTGGGTGGGAATAGCCCTTTCGTTGATACAGCGAAGGCTGCGAGCAAACTTACACAGCTGTCAGAGACACTGTGCTCATTCTGTCTGAGTGAAGCCATGCCTGTTGTCTCCCTTGAGCATGGCTGCTGCCATGGCACACCCATATAGCCCTCTGAGGGAGGGGCCTGTCCACTCCCTTCCCCTGAGTGGGTGCTGCCCCTCTGCAGGGGAGAGAGTGCAGGCATCTTACTCAGCTTTTCTACACGAGGCGTTTATTGTGCGCTCCGCTCATCATTCCTCACTCACGGTTATTTATGGGCTCTTCAGATGACGTTGTGTGACCCTCCAGTTTCATTTCTGTTTTCAAACAGCACTTTCAGCAAGTTGCTGTTTCTCAGAGCGGGGGAAATGCAGCATCATTTGTGAAAACAAAACAAAACGCATCTCCTCACTTGTGTAACTGTGTTATTCCGCTAGACCAGAGCGCCGCCTAGAGGCCACGGAGCGGAAAAGCAGGAAAGGAGCTTTGTGTAGAGCTCTGATCTCAATTCTGCGATGAAATGAAAAGTAGATACAGTGGATTAACAGCCTCGTGTAGAAAAACTCTCCATGCCTCAGTGTTTGGGGGATGAGGTAAAACACCATGGACAGCTCCTTAAAAGTTTCGACTAAAACCCGGGGTGTGGATACACGGCCTCACTAACATTGGGACCACCAGCCTCCACTATGCCAGAGTGATGCTGCCTTGGAGATACTGTGGGGAAATATTAAATGCCGGTTCAAACCCCAGCTGTCCGGCACACAGGGCAAGCATCAATGCTGATGGGTCTCGTGGACTGCTGGGGCCCCAGTGCGGCTTCCCGAGGGTGCCAGATGTTGGCGCTGGGCTGAAGTAGCAAACCATTCCAGATGACTCCGACAAAGAAATCAAGCCAGTAGCGTGTTTTTTTTTAACATCCAGCAGCTCAGGATCGTTCATGACTTTGAACTGGAGTGGGGGGGGGGATTCCTTTACTCGGCACTGGTCAGGCCTCATCTTGAGTACTGCGTCCAGGTCTGGGCACCACACTTTAAGAAGGACGTAGACAAACTGGAGAGGGTTCAGAGGAGGGAAACAAGGATGATAAAGAGACTGGAAACAAGGCCCTATGAGGAGAGGCTGAAAGAACTGGGCATGTTTAGCCTTCAGAAGAGGAGACTGAGGGGAGATATGATCGCACTCTTCCAGTACTTGAAGGGATGTCACACAGAGGAGGGCCAGGATCTCTTCTCGATCATCCCAGTTTGCAGGACACAGAATAAGGGGCTCAAGTTACAGGAACCCAGATTCCACCTAAACATCAGGGGAAATTTCCTGACTGTCAGAGCAATAAGACAATGGAACCAACGACCTAGGGAGGTGGTGGGCTCTCCCACTCTGGAGGCATTCAAGGTGCAGCTGGACAGACATCTGTCAGAGATGCTTTGACCTGGATTCCTGCATTGAGCAGGGGGTTGGACTCGATGGCCTTGTAGGCCCCGTCCAACTCTACTTTTCTATGATTCTATGATTCCTTCCTGACACACCAAACAAGGCAATCTGGCGGCATTCAGGGTGGGGTGAGAGGCCGGTGGGGCTGGCATCTAATCTGGAAGCGGACTTAAGATTCGTCGCCAGCCGGCCATGCGCTCGTCAAAAGGGAAGCCGCTGGCAGTTCGGGCGCTGCCCTCCTTCACTTCATCATCCCCAGCTGGCTCTTCATGGCCTGGAGCCCACCCATCTGGATGCCGCTTCCGCCACACACGATGACCACGATGGAGTCCAGCGGCCGGCTCAGCCGCCCCTCCCCCTGCAGCCGCTGAACATAGCCGGAGTAGAGGAAGGCCAGAGAGGCACCACAGGCGGGCTCCACCAACATGCGCTCGTCATCTGGGAAAGGGGAGGAGAAGAAAAGTGGAGGCACATAAGGGACAGAGGAAGCCGCCCTAGTCAGACCCTTGGTCCATCTAGCCCAATATTGTCTACGCTGACTGGCAGCAACGGCTCTCCAAGTTTCAGGCCAGATTCTTTCCCAGCCCTACCTGGAGAAGCCGGGAATCGAACCTGGGACCTTCCACATGCAAAGCAAGGTCTCTACCACTGAGCTATGGTCCCTCCCTGTAACAGTACCTCCACATAACGGCAGACACTGCAGGGGAGGCTGCAGGGTGGTGACTCCTATTTCGGTGGGGCTCCTTTCCCATTGCAGGTTTTGTTTGGAGCTTCGTGGGAGCTATCCATGGTGCTGAACCTATTTTGGGGCTGGAGCTCAGTCCCATGGATAGCTCCTATGAAGTACAGAAAAGCCAAAGGAAGTGGGGTGGGTGGCTACTAAGAAAAGGGCCTTTTCCGGGATGGCACCCCGGTTGTGGCATGAGCTTCCCAGAGAGGCTCAGCTGGTGCCTACACTGTGCTTCTTTCGGCGCCTGGTGAAGAGCTTCTTATTTTACCCAGACATTTTAGTCTTTCAGTTTCTGTTTCAAATCTGGAACCGTATTTTAAATCTTTGCACTTCCACTAGGTTCTATAAATAAATAAATAAATAAATAAATAAAATAAGTCCAACTGTGTCTAAGATTTCAACCCAAAACTATTTGCCCCACAGGGGGAAATATACAGTAAAACAAGCTAAAGAATGAAGAACATGGAAAGGGCCAGTGTGACCAGTGGCGACCCAAGTCTTTTTGCTGCCTGAAACAGAGCCCAAACAGCATTCTCCTTCCCTCAGCCACCACCACTAGGGTCAACACTTTAAAACAAAGCCTGGGTTCAGGCAACACGATAAACCACACTCAAGAGTCCAGAGTTCAATGTGGGTTGAGTGTGGGTTGTTGTTGAACCGTGGGTTGTTGCTGAACTGTGGGTTGTTGTTGAACCGTGGGTTGTTGTTGAACCATGGGTTATTGTTGAACTGTGGGTTATCGTGTTGTCTAAACCCAGTCACTCTAACAAGCCATGGCTTGTTAAGCACAAAAAACCCATGTAGAATTCCCACAGTTTCTTGTTGGGTTGTGAACTGTGGGTTGCTGACCACAGTTCATTATCTTGGCTGGGTTCAGACAACACGATAACTCACGGTTCAACGACAACCCATGCTCAACCCTTGAGTGCGGGTTATCATGTTGTCCGAACCCAGCTGCGCTAACAAGCCATGGCTTGTTAACCACGAACAACCCATGGAGAGAACCCACGGTTTATTGTTGGGTTGTGAACTGTGGGTTGTTCACCGTGGCTTGTTATCTTGCCTGGGTTCAGACAACACAATCACCCATGTTTCAACAATGACACAGTTCAACAACAACCCATACTCAACCCCTGAGTGTGGGTTATCATTGTTGTCTGAACCCAGTCAAAGTCTTGCTGTAAGGCTCAAACTCCCGTTCCTGCCTTCGCCTACCCCTCCTTCATGGTTCCACCTGAAGTAAGTCGCTTCACCCTGCTGAATGTCAGCAGGCCGGCCCTATCAGTGGTAGAGCAAATCCTTTGCATTCAATCCCTGGCATCCCCATTTTGAAGAAAGGATCGAGTGGGGCTTGATGGGAAAGATCTCGCTACTCTTTCTCCCTCTGCCCGAGACCCTGGAAAGCCACTGCCAGTCAGAGCAAACAATACTAAGTTAGTTTAAGCTGATAGAAAGCCGTTTCCCAGGTTCCTGAGCCTGGCATTTATGAGGACGGGCAAAAACAAGAATGGTTACTAGCCACTAGAGGGAGCTGCTTGACTATAGTTAGTATCTGCCTTCACAGTAGCTCCAGACAAGCACATGGGGATGGAGGAAGTTCTGTGGCAGCACAAGTTCTATTGAGGAACTTTCTCTCTAGAGCAGGGCTCTCCAACAACTTGGGTCCCCAGATGTTGCTGGCCTACAGCTCCCAGAATCCCTTGCCATTAGCCATGCTGGCTGGGCATGCTGGGAGCTGTAGGCCAGCAACATCTGGGGACCCAAGGTGTTGGAGACCCCTGCTCTAGAGAGATGTAGTTGGTTCCCTCCCTTGTAAGCTTTAGATAAACTGCTAAGACTTTTATTTTATAACTCCACCCAGCTTTAATCATGTGTGAATCTTTTGTCTCCTCCTTGCTCATTTATGTTCTTGCTCATTTTATCCTGCCCTTGGTCGGATCCAGATTTACACCAGATCAACTGTTCTGATGGGAGTGGCCTTTCATGCCCCCTCCTTCCCTCGGCAGCCCCTCTAGACCCCTGAAAATGCTACACAGAGGGTCAGGAGACCCTGCTGAATGGAGTGAGGCTTGGTATGTGTGAGGAGGCAGATGGGTCCCCAAAAATTGGGTGAAGGAGCCCTTCCTTTTGAGGATCCAAATCAATGTATTTTAATTGGATTTTACTGGGGGGGGGGGGTTCTTTTATGTTGCAAGACACGTTTTAGAGCCAGAAAATGGTATACAAATACTTGAATGAATGAATGAATGAATGAGAAGTTTGTAGAGTAGATGATACTTTTGGAGACTTGAACAGCTTCCACTTGCCTGACCACAGAACATGCCCCGACAAACCATGAACCTACCTGTACACTACGTTAATCATCTAAGGTCCTCCTCCAGGTGCTTCCTCTGAGGGAGGCTTGGGAGGCAGCAATGAGGGAGAGGGCCTTCTCAGAGGTGGCCCCCCAATTGTGGAATGATCTCCCCAATGAGGCCCGCCTGGCGCCAACATCGTTATCTTTTCGACACCAGCTTAAGACCTTCATCTCTCAGGCATTTGGCAGCATGTGATGAGGTTCCATTCAGGTCTTGAATTTTTCTTGTTGTTGATTGTTCAAAATTGTTTTATAGACGTGTGTGTCTCTCTGTCTGTTGTCTGTTTATATATTTGTATGTATATGGTTTTAATAAATGTATTGTTATGGTTTTAATCTTTGTAGACTGCCCAGAGAGCTTCAGCTATTGGGTGGTATAGAAATCTAATGAATGAATGAATGGAGGCTACTGAGCTTGGCTAGCAGGGCCTGGATCACCACTGGCCACGCTTCCACCTCCCAGTCCCTTTGACACCCTCGGAAACTCACCCAGGAATTGCTCGACCGCTTCCAGTGCTTCCACGTCATCCAGGACATGAGAGATGATCGGCCACTCGTTGGCACAATCCAAGGCCCTCTGCGCCACCGTCTTGGCCCCCAGGCACGTTGCCACACTGCAGAATGGACACAGCCAAGAGCAGGTCAAGTTGGCATCTATGCCCAGGGAAGGAGGGAGTCATGGGTGAGGCCAGGTCAAGGCCAAGACAGGCCCTGGGCTAGCGGACTGTAGTGGGCCCCTTAAACCTTCCCTGTAATGGTGCTCCGATTCTGTCCCCGTCAGTTGAAGCTGGCGGCTGCAATGTCAGTGGGGCGGTGTATCCACTCTGGGTTTGAGGCTGAACTTTAAAGGAGCTGTCCATGGTGCTGAGCCTAGTTGGGGTGGTAGGGTTAAGCACCATGGATAGCTGCTTAAAATTTCGAGCTAAAACCTGGAGTGGATACACCACCTCGCTCACATTGCAGCCGCCAGCCTCCGCTGGTCCTCACAGAGCAGGGGTGCGGAACCTGAGCCCCAGGGCCAAATCTGGCTCTCTTGCGATCCTATTCCTGCCTTCTGGCGTTACCCAGAGGGTCATGCTCCCTTCATCTGCCCCCCTCTCCTTCCCCCCCCCCCCCAAGCACAAACTATTTTTGAGGGTTTCCAGCTTTTGTGCAAGGTTTGAAGGTTGAACTTGAAAAATGCCTCTCCAAAGGCTGAGTGACTGGCAGGAAGGACTCTAAAACCTGCTGGCCTTTGGGCTCCTGCTGCCGGAGCTCCAGTCCAGCCCAAACAACCTACCTGGTTATGTCAGGCAGAGTGACGAGTCGCCCGGCACCAATGGCTGCGCTGAGGCTGTCGGCGCCTCTCGTCTCCACAGCAACGATGGGCACATCCAGCCAACCCACCTCCTGCAGGCCGGACACCACCCCGGCCAGCAGCCCGCCCCCTCCCACAGAGAGCACCACGGCGCCTGGCTTGGCCTCCAGGGAGTCCCTCATCTCCTTGACGATGCTGTTATGTCCCTTCCTGTAAGGAGAGGAGACACCAAAGCGGCCCCATGAGTCTCCAGCTTGTGGGGAGGATGCTCTGGAGAGAGCGCCCTCTTGCCTCCCTCTTCCGGAGTCAGGCCCAAATGGGCCCTACTGGGCCCTTTCACACACTGGCTTTGGTTCCACAGAAGGATCGGCAGCAAATTGCTATTTAAGTATATATATATTTTTACTGCCAGGGTGTGGGGGAGGTGCTTGTGGCATATCAGGTGCCGAAATAACTTTGCTGGCCTTGGGTACTATGCACCTTGCCTGGGGGCACCATTTGTTGCTCTGCCTGAGGCAGCAACATCTTCAGAACCAATGGAAATGGAGCCGACTGAACTGCAACAAGAGGCCGAGAGGCCACAAAGCAACCTGAGTGACCCCAAACAAGGCCCTTCTTGAGTAAGGAAGGAAGGCGGGGGCAGGACTGGGCCACCTTGCAGAGCGTCCAGTGCACAATAACCTCTCGTGGCTTTACTTTCCCAATAACTTCTCATGATTTTGCTTTCCAAGGCTCTTACCATACTAATGGGTGGTCAAAAGGGTGGACGCTGACCCAGCCATCTGCCTCAGCAAGCACCATCGCTCTGTCATTGGCATCATCCCACACCTGCCAGAGCGAGAAACAGGAAAACCTCCACTAAGCTGAAGGTAGCTGCCTATCAGCGAGCCTGGTGCAACACTAATAGCACGGCCAATCAGGGATCAACCAGTAATGCATCCATAGTACTTGGCTTCCACAGGTCAATAAAAGGTGGGGACTCTCTTGGTGCCACACAGTGACCATCTGGATGACAACGTTACTTGTGCTTGGGACTTCTAACTTAAGGGACTGGTATTGGAGGCAGTGGGAATCAGCCCTGTAGCCACCTTCCTTGTTAGGTGGGGCAGTGACATTTCTAGGTGGAGCATTTGGGGGGGGGGGAAGCCACATAGCACCAGCCAATCCCCCTGCTCTGCCTCTGAGTCAATGGTGGAGAGGATGTGAAGGCCAGACCAGAGGAAGGGGAAGACAGAGACCTTCTGCCTCAATCCTCTTCCATACAGAGAGTGTGCTAACTGACATAATGGGCCATGTAAAGGTCAATTTAGTGTGAACACCAGGAATTAAATGACCGCCATATTTTTTTGTCTGTTTGTTTGTTTCATAAGGAAAAAGGATGTTAAGGATACAGTGAACAAGGGGATACCAAAAGGTGTAAAAAAACCAAAATATTTTATGCCATAACTAAAATAAAAATATGTTCTTTTCTGGCAGGTCTATCCGGCGGAATTTTAGGATGCTTTTAAGATGTTTTAAAGATGTTTTTAAGATGTTTTAAGATGCTTTTAGGATGTTTTAAGATGTTTTAATAGTATGTATTGTGTTGTTTTAGTTTATGTATTTTATATTTTCTGTTGTTCCCTGCCTCGATCTAGATGGAGAGGCGGGTAATAAATAAAATAAATAAAATAAAAATAAATAAATAAATAAACTAAGAAATTAAAAACTAGTGTGGAGTTTGTTTTCTCAAAACGTCAGTTTTAATCTTGTATCAGGATGACACTAATTCAAACAGGTTTAGATAGAAACAAAGTAAGAGCACGTTACAATGCAACCACAGTCAAGCATTTTAGGGGGAGGTGTGCGGAGACTGCACGATGCATAACTTTCTTGTTGAAGTCAATGAGACCGAGTCCTCAATTTGGTAAAATATTTACTGCATAATAAATAGACTTATAGAAATGCTTGATAAACATGCAGGAAAGGAAAGCTTCCTGAACGGGAGATTCACAATACACCTTTTCAGAAAAAAAAGGCCTGAAAAGGCCTCATGCTGAGCTGCACACATTGGGGGAAATCAGAAACCAGGCCTGAGTTACAGCCTAGGTGGCCATCCATCCAGCTCCCTGCAGTGCACAGCGGTGTTTCTATTCCTCTAGGGCGGTTTTAATCCTTTCCCATCAAGTACAGTAATACCTTGGATTGCAAGTTACTTGGTTTGAGAGCGTTTTGCAAGACAAGCAAATTTTTAAATATTTATTTATTTATTTATTACTTGATATACAAGCGGCGTCTTGCAATACAAGTACTGTAGTACGGCTTAAATTAAAAATCTCTGTACAAATTTTGTTTGGGGGGGATTTCATTTTGATATAAGAGTGTTTTGGATTACAATCACAGTTCCGGAACGGATTATGCTCTCAATCCAAGGCATGACTGTACTCAAGAAAAGGTGAGTGCTTTAAAAGAGTAAAGGGTAACTTAAGGTAGATATTTTTTCAGATTGCTTTAAGTTATCTCTTCATTTTGCCCTTTAGCAATAAGCACCCAATCCTGCTCTACTCATCATAACAACTGCAGAACAAACAAACTTTTACTTCAAAAAGAGGCAAAAAATACATGCTTCTTTATAGGGGGTGACCATGATCGTGAAAAATCCACCCTCAGTCAGGGAAAGTCTTGAGTGAGTAGACTTTGAGGCGCTCTTCCAGATGAGGGTTTTTTTGTGTACTCACCCTGCCTTCGCTGAATTTTTTCAGAGGATCCTATTCTTAAATTGCTCCTGTTTCCAAAACAAACTGTCATTCTTCAAAGTGAAGCTGTCATTGTCTGTCACACAGAGGCGGTGTTAGGGGGTGGCCCACTAGTGATAGAGCCCCGAATCTTTCATTTGGAGCCCCAAATCTCTGGGCACTTGCTGAAAGAAAGGTGCGGGGGGCCCTGAAGATCTCTGTTGCATCTGATCCCCCTGGATTACCTGGCTTTTTGCCCACAGGTGCTTCATCTCCTGCTGCCCCCCCCCTTGAATCTTTCTGCCTGAGTTTTTCCCCCGAAATCAAATGCCCTCTTCTCCCCTGACCATACATCCTTTTTTTTTTTTTTACAAATAGGGGTGTCCTTAGGAGACAGGGTCCTTTACAGACTTTAGAGCAGTGGTTCTCGACCTTGGGTCCCCAGATGTTGCTGGACTACAGCTCCCAGAATCCCTTGCCATTAGCCATGCTGGCTGGGCATGCTGGGAGCTGTAGGCCAGCAACATCTGCGGACCCAAGGTGTTGGAGACCCCTGCTCTAGAGAGATGTAGTTGGTTCCCTCCCTTGTAAGCTTTAGATAAACTGCTAATACTTTTATTTTATAACTCCACCCAGCTTTAATCATGTGTGAATCTTTTGTCTCCTCCTTGCTCATTTATGTTCTTGCTCATTTTATCCTGCCCTTGGTCGGATCCAGATTTACACCAGATCAACTGTTCTGATGGGAGTGGCCTTTCATGCCCCCTCCTTCCCTCGGCAGCCCCTCTAGACCCCTGAAAATGCTACACAGAGGGTCAGGAGACCCTGCTGAATGGAGTGAGGCTTGGTATGTGTGAGGAGGCAGATGGGTCCCCAAAAATTGGGTGAAGGAGCCCTTCCTTTTGAGGATCCAAATCAATGTATTTTAATTGGATTTTACTGGGGGGGGCGGTTCTTTTATGTTGCAAGACACGTTTTAGAGCCAGAAAATGGTATACAAATACTTGAATGAATGAATGAATGAATGAGAAGTTTGTAGAGTAGATGATACTTTCGGAGACTTGAACAGCTTCCACTTGCCTGACCACAGAACATGCCCCGACATCTGGGGACCCAAGGTTGAGAACCACTGCTTTAGAGCATATGTCAATTAGCATATGCAAATTTGAGCTGCTTCTCTTTTTTTTTGTCCTGTGGACCTGAGCCCCAGATCTTTTTGGTACCTGGCGCCGCTCCTGCTTCTTCCCCAGTTTACCTTCCCAAAGATCTCCACTTCTGCTCCCAGCTGCTCCAGCTTCTTCACCGTCGACCGTGTGGTGCTTCCAGGCACAACGATGGTGGCTGGAACCCCAAGTTTTCTGGCCGCATACGCTGCAGCAAGGCCAGCGTTGCCACCTGCACGGAGCCCAAGGAGAGCTTATTTTATTATTTCATTTCATTTCATCTTTGGGCACCAGGCTTTGATTTCTGCGCCACACTGGGGACCTTTTTTTATTCATCGAAAAACACCTTGGGCTTGGGGCAAAGTCTTCAAAGAAAGGAACAATGCGACCAAATAGAACATCAACAAGACTCCAGTATTTGCAGTTCAGGAGGAAAGCCAGTGTCGCTCAACGGTGAGAGTGGACTCGGGAGATCTGGTTCTCGGGAGATTTGAGGTACAGCTGCCAATCAGCCGGTATTATACTTGTCTCACCAGCAAGGGAAGCTGGTGACTCCTATGTCAGTGCGGCTCCTCATCCGTTGCAGCTTTTATTCTGAGCTTTATAGGAGCTATCCGTGGTACTGAACTTCACACACACACACCCTAAAAATAGGTCCATCACCATGGAACACTATGGACAGCTCCTATAAAGCTCAGAATTACCCATTGACGTAGGAGTCACCTCACCTGCCTCCACTGCCTAGCGGCACAACACAGGACTGCAGCAGAGGTGTTGAACCTCAGGGCTGTTGGGCCAAATCTGGCCTTCATGGGTGCCCCAGATTACCACACCCCTTCCTCTGGCCCCGCCCCCTCTCCCCCAGCCATCTATCATTAGGTGGTTTCCCCACTTTTGTGCAGTTTTCCACCCATTTTAAAAGGATGAAATGCCTCTCCTAAAGGCTCAGCTACCAGCAATAAGAACTTTTAAGTTGAAAACAAAACCAAAAAAAAAAAAAAAAAGCTGGTATCTTCTGTATTTTTTGGGCCACATGCCTTTTACCTTGGACCCCACCCACTGCTGAATGCGGGCCCCCAAGAGCGTCTGCAAACCTGAATTCAGCCCTCGAGCTGAAAAAGGTTCAACACCCCTGGACTACACGGCATAATCCAGCAGTTTCAGCGGCGGATGACGAGGTAGGAGGGTGACTTAAAAATCAGGCGGGTGCATTTATTTACCTGATGAGCAAACCAAGTGCTGGCAGCCCTTCTTGGCGACCTGAAACAAACAGTAGAGAAGAGCTGGTTATTTTGCTCAGGGCTTCCTGTTGCCCTATTTTACTACGGGGCTCTGCAGGAAACCCTGGGGGGAAAGGAGGGTTTATCATGAAATGCAGAAAACTGCAGACCAAACCGGAGGTGACCACAGGAGGCTGGTGACTCCTGTCGGCAGGGCTCCTCATCCATTGCAGGTTTTATTCTGAGCTTTGTAGGAGCTATCCAGGATGCTGAACTCCAGCCCCAAATTGGTTCAGCACCACGGATAGCTCCTATAAAGCTCAGAATGACACCTGCAATAGATAAGGAACCCCACTGACATAAGTGTCACCAGCCTCGCCTGGAGGTGACCTCAAGGTGATCCTTGGGTTGATGGGAAAGGGGAGGATTTTCTGTTGAGGCCAGTGATTTTCATACTGTGAGCTGGGGTACCTTAGTGTACCATGGGAAAACACACTAATGAAATAATTAAAGGCCCCTTGAAACCCCAAACCACCCATCCACAGAGGAGGTTCACCTGCTGTGTCTCTGTATGATCCTGTACTATAGTCTAACATCCCTTGTGATCAGTCTCCATTGGGAGTGAGTCACTGGACCATATCTCCCCATTGAGTGCAATTGTATGGTTTAATCACTCTCTGGGTACAGCACAATTACTTGATCTCAGAGGAGACGCATCAGAAACAGGGACGCATGCATGTCGTCGGTTCCTCTGAGGGCAGGTCGTTCCAATTCTTCCTCCAAGCTTGGATTATTATATTCTCATTATACACTCCAAGCAAAAATTGGAGTGAAGTTGTGCCTCCAGTTTTAATATCGGGGAGGAGGGGGAGAGGGTGCCTTATCTATCAGACATTTGGAGGACACTGGACTCGGGGATGGTGTTGATTGAGGGTAGGCATGTATACAGGCCTGTGGCTCACGCTGGCTCAGCGTGTCTGAGCGTGGAAAGCTAAGCAGGGTCAGGCCTGGTTATTACTTGGATGGGAGACCCCCTCCTCTAGTTTCCTGCATTGAGCTGGGGGTTGGACTCGATGGCCCTGTAGGCCCCTTCCAACTCTATGATCTATGAATTACCAAGGGAGACCTATCTAGCCCACTCTATGGTCCACTCTATGGTCACTCTAGCCCACTCTATGGTCCACGCCCAAACAGGGTCCCACTCCTCTTTTTCACCGTTGCTACTTGCTTGTTCACCTGCCACTCGCTCTAACCCAGACAATGGCACTGGTGAGAAGGAGGAGCAGGAGGTGCCATAATTGTCTGCTTGCTCACTGGTTCTTCTCTGACTGTCAAGGAAGGAAGCAGTAGCAGTGATGAGAAGGAGGATGAGGAGCAATGGCAGCCGGTGACAATGACGGTGAGAAGGTAGACTCACTGAAGGAGTGGGCACCGTTAAGGATGTCTTGCCCTGCAAAACCTGGAGCCGGCACTGACTGCACTGCACTAGGATCTGACATGTCCCACTTCTGAGCCTTCTCTTTGTTCGCAGAAGGGGCTCTATAAATCAGACTGAATCCAGCGAGTAAGGGTTTTGCAGATTTTACTGATTCTTAAACTTCCCCTGGTTAAGCAGCCAGGAGTATAAAACAGCAGAGCAAATCAGGCCGGGCTTCTAACAAAACGAAACCACTACTACTGCAGAACATAGTGAACATACTTTTTTTTTTTTCATACACAAGAAGCCCAGGCTAAAAAAAAGAAGAAAAAAATGGCTCCTCCTGGCTGCTAGGCAACACTCACACCCACACACACATACACCCTCCTTGTGACCTTTACACACAAGGCTCTCTGATGCACCCAGAGCTGTTTATTATCTCTGCATCCTGAATGAACCTTGCTACACTGTACCTAATGACTGCTTCAAAAACTCCAAGAAGAGATTAACCTCTAGCTTGCATCTTTATTGTGTAGGATTCTCTGCCATCGCTATTCCAACACTTTTCTTCCAACTCTGTGCTGAGGCTTTCTGACCAGCTCTCCTTTTATCAGGCAACTTGGATCCTGACCCATTCCAGGAATGTAGGGGTGCACAGCCTTTTTGACCCCAAGGGTCAGATCCATGTGATGGTGGCTCAGGAGTCAGGGACTTCATGCGTGCAATGCACACACAGACACACACACACACACACACACACACACACGCATCCCAGTGCTTCTGATATAGATCACTCTTTCCTCACTGCTAGTAGCCAGAGGCAGTGTTAGGGGGCGGCCCAACTAGGGCTGGAGCCCCGAATCTTTCATTTGGAGCCCCAAATCTCTGCGAGGCCATCTGCCCCACCACCCTGCCGTCCAGGGGCACTTGCTGAAAGAAAGCATGGCTGGCTGGGGAATGCTGGGAGTTGTAGGTCTTTCTTCTGTCTAAACATGCATAGAGCACCCTGAGTTGATAAGTTGGTTTGTTGCAGATTCCTCTGTCTCTCCGTTATGTGCCCCATCGTTGCCAGAGAGTAGCCATTTGAGATTAGAGAGCCCTCTGTGATCAAAGTTGCCATTCTTCAACAAACGCACTCTCAGTATGCCTGCCTGTATCCACACTCACTTGCTGGCAAAAGTAGCCAACGCCTCGGATCTTGAAGGAACCGGTGGGCTGGACATTCTCCATCTTCATGTAGACCTTGGTGCCAGCGGCTTGTGAAAGAGCAGCGCTCTCCAGCAGGGGAGTCACGACATGGAATGGTCTCCCATCATCGCCACGAAATGGATTTTCCATTGGTGTCGTGGAGTTTGCCTAAAATGCAGACACAGAAGAGGCCTGCTGGATGAGACGCAAGGGTTCGTCCAATTCAGCATTCCCTTTCACTGATTTTATTTATGAAAGCTTCATTTATTATTATTATTATTATTATTATTATTATTATTATTATTATATTTATGAATCGGTCACCAATATAATATTTAGACTATAATTGCCCCCAACAACATGGTCATGTTGTTCGAATGCCTGACTGCCGTCTCCCAAAGCATTTACTTTATTCCCAACTCAAGGATGGAAAGCGGAATATCGGTGGTCAATATACGTAAGAGGTTTAAAGATGTTCATAAGGCTAATCTAAAAAAATGCAATATAAACATCAAAAATTGGGAAGCTCTGGCCCACGAATGATCTAACTGGAGGTTGGCCTTTCACAAAGGCTCCATGGACTTTGAAGAAGCCCGAGTGCAAGGTGAAAGGGAGAAACGTGCTAAGCGAAAAGCACATCAAACGAATCCTTTACAAGACCATCTTCCATCTGGTAACCTGTGTCCTCACTGTGGGAAGCTGCGTGGATCTAGAATTGGCCTCCACAGTCACTTACGGACCCATCGCTAGAGTCTACACAATTTTCTTTAGAATTTTCCTCCTTTTAAAATCTCCTTTTTGTAAATTTTCTTTTTTTTTTATCCTGGAAGACAATCTTACTCGGTCACGAGTGATCGCCTGACTGACTGAATTGCCCCCCCCTTTGCACTGCCCCTTCAATTTGAGGGCCCTCCACTCTCTGCTGAGCAAGGACTCCCAGACTTCTGCCCAAAGTCTGAACCTGATGGCACCACTCCAAGGTGGTGTCAGAGATGGCCCACTAGGGCTGGAGCCCCGAATCTTTCATTCGGAGCCCCGAATCTCTGGGAGGCCCTCTGCCACACCACCCTGCTGGCCATGGGCACTTGCTGAAAGAAAGGTATGGGGGCCCTGAGGATCTCTGTTGCATCTGGTCTCCCTGGTTTAGCTGGCTTTTTGCCCTAATGGGCCACCCCCTAATGCCACCTCTGCTAAGGGGGTTAGAAAAAGAAAATGCTCAGAAATTTTCTTAGGGGTGGGGGGAAGCCTTTTGAGACATTTCTCTAGAAAATAAAAATTAGATCTACACTAGACTGGAATGTCGAAGGGCATTCTTGACATCCGTGGAAAGCCAGAATCTCTCCACAGCTTCTAGTAGTAGTATCTGCCCTGCATTCCCTTTTCAGACCGAAGAACACCGGTTTCCTGCAAATCTTCTTTTTTCCCTCTCAGGAAAAGACTTCGCAACTTCAATGCCAGCCATTTTTGATCAGGCCACTTCAGTGCACAAATAACTAAGAAATCCAGAGGTTTCCCCACCGACCTACCCCTCACCTAAGAAATTCAAAGCCAGCCAAAGAGGGTCCCCTTCCCCACAATAACCCAAGCAGTTACATCCACTAATACAGTTCCTTTTTTTTTTTTCTGGACTCCTCAAAAAAACGGTTACCTTCTCCCACGGGCTCCAGAGGAGTTTGTCTCTCCCACGAAGCCGCTGTCACTCTCAGCTTTGTGAGCAAAGTTTAGAAATGGAGGAGGGAGCAGGAAAGTTGCCAAGAGTGACGCTCAAGGACTGAAGGGGGAGGGCAGGATGAGCTGCCACTTTAACAATCATTCTTGAGTCTAAAAATCTTTAGTCCTCAGCTGGTGTGTGCCATGCTGTTCCTCAGAGGACCTGAAGTGAAGGTCAACGGCGTTTGTTTACTTCCTGTACAGGAAAACATAGAATGACAAAACATTTAACCAGTGAAAGGCAATTTCACAAGGGGGAATGGGAAACAGTTTAAAAGACGAAAGAGAAATACAGAATGAAGAAATACAAACGTGAGCAACATATATCTTCATAATGAAAACCATGCAGGTTTTTAAAAAAGTGCATAAGGCTGTATGTTATATTAAGAAGAGCCCTGCTGGATCAGACCAAGGGTCCATCTAGTCCAGCATTCTGTTCACAGCTTCACACAGTGGCCAACCAGCTGCCCAGGGGGTGCGACCAATCAGTTCACCAAAACAGGGGTGGAAAGGCCAGATAGAGACACATTTCATTATCCATAAAATAGTCCATTGCATTTCTTTAAGAAAAAAAGTATTTCTGCCAGACATGCACAGCTGCAAAGGCAAATGGAGCCATCTCTCTAGGTTTTTAACCTACCTGATAAAACTAATAAGAATTCCACCTTTTTGTTGAGTCGATTGAGGAATACATCTTCAAGCCTCCTCTCCTTGTTTGATAAATAACGAGGGAGATATTCTGCTATTCTCTCCCTGCAAATAGAGAACCAATGGAACAAGTCGGGGATTCCCTTCCAATGGAAATTGCACCTTTGGAAGGATGGAGGCAAGCAGAGGCGGTGTTATGGGGCAGCTCAATAGGGCTGGATCCCCGAATCTTTCATTTGGAGCCCTGAATCTCTGGGAGGCCATCTGCCCCACCACCCTGCTGTCCATGGGCACTTGCTGAAACAAAGGTCCAGGGGCCCTGAGGATCCCCCTAGATTGGTTGGCTTTTTGCCCACATATGTTTCCCCTCCTGCTGCCCCCACTTGAATCTTTCTGCCTGAGGATTTTTTTTCTTCAATCAAACGCCCTCCTCTCCCCTGTCCATGCATTCCTTTTTACAAATAGGGGTGTCCTTAGGAGACAGGGTCCTTGAAAGACAAACACAGAGAGAGACTTTAGAGCTTATGTAAATTAGCATATGCAAATTTGTGCTCTCTTTTGTAGCCGGTCGAGTATTCACGACAGGAGTACAAAACAGAACAGTGAGTGAGGCTAGGCTTTGGATATATGTATATGATCTGGGCTGGGTTTCTGGGCGCAAGCAGGCCATGGAGGTGGGGACCAGGCAATGTACAGTACCTAGCACTGCTGGGGGGGGGAGTTTGGGGCAAACTTGCAAGAGTGAGGAGCGGAGGTTTGTCCTCCCATGGGGGTAGTGCAACCAGGATAGCCCTAGCACACACAGTGGCTATATAACAAAAGGGGACGGATGGGATGCGGCTACCTATGGCCACTGGAGGCTGGCGACTCCCTCTTTGGGCGGGTCTCCTTTTCCATTAAAGATTTTGCAGCTTTCATTTGGAGCTTCACAGGAGCTCTCCACAGGGCCCCAGGGTGCCGGACGTATTTTAGGGCTGGGGTTCAGCACCATGGCTAGCTCACATGAAGCTCCAAATAGAGCCTGAAGAGCCTGCAATGGAAAAGGAGCGCCACCGAAAGAGGAGTCACCGACGACCTCCCCTGAGTGGGGCAGTTTATCCACTCTGGGTTTCAGTCTGAACTTGAAAGGGGCTAGCCATGGTGCTGAACCCACTCCCCTATCCCCCCCCCAAATAGGTTCAGTACCATGGATAGCTCCTTAAAAGTTCAGACTAAAACCCAGAGTGGATACACCGCCCCACTGATATTGGAGCCAGCAGCCTCCACTGCCTATGGCTAACACACACACACACATCCTATTTCTAGAGCCGTGTGTGCGCACAACACGATTCTTCCTGTTTCCTCTCTGGCGGGAAGGCAACCCTTGGAAAGGCCTTTCTTCCTGACCACAATCACAGCCATCATCAGTGTTTCTCAACCTTGGGTCCCCAGATGTTTTTGGCCTACAACTCCCAGCATGCCCCAGCCAGCATAGCTGGCTGGGGCATGCTGGGAGTTGTAGGCCAAAAACATCTGGGGACCCAAGGTTGAGAAACCTTCCAGAAAATGTGGTTAACTGATGCAGTACAGAGAGAAGCCTTGAGGAGGCAGCAGGAGCCTCCAGCCATAATTCTCCACACATGCTCTACCACTGAGCTTTGGCACCTTCCCCCGCACATCTACAGCTTCTTCGGCCGGCTCCCACCTCCAGAAGCGGACTTACGGGTGAGTTGGAAATTATCCGCTCACGGCCGCAGCAATCGGGGCGCATTGCGATATAGACTCCAACCAGCAGGTGGCAGCAGAAGAGCTGCCTTTGTTCCTTTTGGTCTCTGCAGCTCCAAGCCGAAAGGAATTGCTAAACCAGATCCATCCAAGCTACTAGGGCAGTGTTCTCCAACCTTGGGTCCCAAGGTTGGAGAACAGTGTACTAGGGTAACTAGTCAAAACCTCCCATCCTAGTAGTGATTTCAGCCAGGGAAACTGAGCACACCTATTTGTGAGTTCAGCCAATAGGAATTACAACACAGGATCTCTATGGCAAAGTTTAGCAATTCTTTATTTCAAGCATTCAGGGCAAGGATAATTCAGCTCTTATAGAACCTACCGCAGGGATGAAGAACCCCCAGTCCGGAGGCCTCAGCCAGCCAGCCAGCCAGCCAGGCTCCCAATCCAGCCCACAGAGCCTCCTTGGGTTCCTTTAGGGGGTGTGGCTTGGCCTCCAAGCCCCTCCCCCTGGAGGATTCCCCCCTGCCCAGAGAGATTCCCCTGCACAATCCTCTCCCTCCCAGCAGGGGCGAGAGAGGCACAGAACTCCGTTCAGGATGGAGAAAGTGGAAGTGGGCAGGCAGCGGGGCGATGACATCAGTGGGCATAGCCCCACCCACTGATACATTCAGTGGGGCGATGACATCAGTGGGCATAGCCAGCCCCCCTACACCTCGTGTTAGGTCTGTTCCCCTTCTCTGCAGCAAGCAGTTAGCTCTTTGAATCTCCATTGGGAAAGCAGCGTGGAGAAACAGATATTCTAAACCAGGGTGCTGAACCTCTTTCAGCCCGAGGGCCGAGTTCCATTTCAAAGAAGCTCTTGGGGGGGGGCATGTTCCAGCAGTGGGCGGGGCCAAAGGCAAAAGGGGTGGGGCCAGAAATACCATCCTATTTTACCTTAATGCTCTTCCTGCCAGGAACGAAGCCTCAGGAGAGGCATGATTTCAACCTTTTAGAATGGGGGGGGGACTTTACAGAAGCCGGGAAACCGACCAACTGTCAGTGGTTGGGGGAAAGTGGGTGGGGCCAGTGGAAGGGGGCGTGGCCTTCTGGGGAATCCTGTAGGGCCTGATTTGGGGCCCCCAAAGGGCTGGATTTGGTGCCCAGGCCTGGGTTTCTGCAATCTGCACCCCTGTCCTAAACGAACCACGTGATCTACAAGTTGCATGAAGAAAACACACGGCACTGGTGCTAACAATCATGCCGAAAACATTTGGCAGCGAGGTTCCCCATCGCCACGCCATCGGGGTCAGCAAAGTCACAAGCTGTGCTGTGTAAGACCGCATTACGGTCCAAATTGCTCACGTGACGTGCCCCTTTACGCAATCCATCAAAAAGCAATTCAGCTGCGTTTGAACTTGGAAACGTCGCCAACTCATTAAGCCTTTGAAAATGGAGAGGAGGAGGAGGAGGAGTCGCGAAACAGTTCTGTGGGGCTTGATCGTTTGCACGCTGTTCCCAGCTTCGTGGGAATAGGAATTTTGATTAGGAGTCTTAGGGTGCAATCCTATGCAGGTTTAGACAGAAAAAAAGTCCTACAATTCCCAGCATTCCCCAGATAACCATGCATAGGATTGCGCCCTTAGCCTTTTACTAGTTATCTCCAAGGGCTTAGAAGAGGTGGGTGTTTGCGGAGTTTGTGCATACAAGGAACTACCTAGAGATAAACTGAGAAATGATCAAGGAATATCCTAATTATAAAAGGATCCAAAGAGACCACATTTCACAGCCACTGCACCAAAATAGAGAGAGCCAAGAGGCTACCCATAATTGCTTTTGAGTTTGGAAAATCCTGGAAACTCTTTTGAGGTCACGGCAGCTCCAAAGTTTGAGTTCCAAGGACAAGATGAAAGCTTTGACCCTGCTTCTGAGGGCACTGAAGTCTTCGCTTGGGTTTTTTGCCAAGTTGAAGAAACAATGCTCTCTCCTCTGCCACTTTGTGTCTGTTTCATGCAGAGTAAGTCAGCCAAAAACAGGAAGTCACCAAACAGGAATGAACATATCTGTCAATTTTGGGTTCTCTCATTTTCCCAAATTCAAGTTCAGTTCACCCTGAACTTTGAGAATTTTCCCAATCTCACATTTGGTACATCTCAACCTCTGAGAATCTTTGAATAAACAGTTCACATGAAAATTCACCTGCATTTTTCTGTGCATTTCTCCTTATACATGAACTTTTGTACGCAATTTTGCCTAATGCACAGATTTCCTGCAAACTGTTTTCCTAATATAATGCATGCTGGGTACTATTCTCACTAATATGATTCACTAATACGTTTCAGTAATATATACTACATTTTGAGCCTATGTTTCCCTAATGTACACATCTTTGTATGCATTTTTTGATCGAGAACTCCGTTGCAAAATTCGGAGAAGTTGCAAATTTAGAAAGATAACTGCGTTTCAGTCCATTGGTTTGAAAGTGCAAAATTGGGTAAGTCCGCATAAAGATGTGAACCGAATGAATTTCTCTCCTGTCTCTAACACCAAGTAACCAACCCCCACACCCCCACACCCCACAAAAGTGATACAAAATAATAACAGCACCTGTTTATTTTTTGCCGCAAGGAGTTTTTGACTAGTGCAGGTAGCCCCTGAGGAAAGAGCTCATCTCTGAAACATTGGGCAGGCACAAAATAAACAGGCCCCTTCGTAATTTTGTGTCATGTTCGGTTTTTGGAGAGTAAGTCAGGATAGCACCTCCAAGATCCAGGGATGGGGACTCGGATTCTAGGACTCGACTCGTGAGTCGGACTGAGTCCCCCCTCTGACTCAAGTCGGACTCGAGTCCCAATATTTTTAATATTTTAACGGGACTCGAGACTCGACTCGGGACTCAAGACCAAGGACTCTTCAATATCCCTGGGCTGTGCCAGAAGGAGTGGAGAGAAGTGCGATGCCCGCCAGACCCCCACCATTTCCTATTTCAAAGGAACCAGGACCCCCTGAGATCTCAAGATACCAGCCTCAGCTGTCTGCAATCCTACTTGGATCTCTGTTTAGGGACTCACCTTCAATTCTGTAACCTGGATTTAGATACTGAACTCACAGAGTACTACAAAACCCATGTAGGGTAAAACCAAACAGGCTTATTCTGGTAGCATCTTACAACAAGATCAGGGAAATGAGAGAAGCACACAAAATAAAGAGAGAGACACTTTAGTACACAGTAAAGCTGCAAAACAAGAAAACCTGATTCCTTAAGATCTCTCAGGCACACACCTGTTACCTGAGGGTCAATCTTCTTCCAGGGTTAAATCCAGCACAGCCCTGCCGCCCGAGGAACTACTCCATCTACCCGTAGGTCCGAGATGGGTAAAACTCCCACAAGGCTTGCCTTTACTAGAGCCCTCAAACCAGCTAATTTTACCAGGAGCTGCCTGGGGTCAGTTCCTGAGGGGGGGGCCTAAAGGCTTGGGCCCCTCGCTGGCGCGCTGCCATGGCTCCAACCAGGCACGCTACCAAAAAGACTAAGACAAAGACACGCAGGCTACACCTGGGGAAATAGCTCTTCCCCCTCCCCCTTTCTGTGGCTTTCCTGCCTTCAGCCAATCAAATTGAACTTCACCTGACCAGGCAGGGGGAAGGGAACTCATGACTTATGGCTCGAACCATCTACATATGAAAGCCCCATGCCATCTTCTCCAGGCGTCTAGGCGCCACCCATTCCATCCGAGGCTTTCGTTTCTTCTCAGCCCCCACTTGGTTTACACATGAGGAGGCGTGTGTGTGTGTGTGTGTTCATGCATGCATGCATGCAGGAACCACCAAAGGCCCCTTTCTCTACACGCTAACTATGCACACCCCACCCCAGCTGGTTCACACATGAGGTGTGTGTGTGTACCCCCAAAGGCTCGTTTCTCCACAATTCCAAAACATTGCTAGCTTACAGCACATATGGACAACCCGAAGCTCGCGTGTGGCCAATGGCCATTCTCCGTGCAGCCCACAGAGCCGCCCCCCCCGGGGGGGGTTGCACACACACACATAATATATTTTTAGGATAAAAATAAAGATCATTCCAAATAGGTCCAGTATATCTCAAGGAGCGCCTCCAGCAACATCAAGTAGGCCGCTCAACAAGATCCGCCACAGATGGCCTTCTCCCCGTCCTGTCAGCCAGAGAAACCAGGCTGGTGGGGACTAGGAGGAGAGCCTTTTCTGTGGCAGCCCCCAATTTATGGAACTCTCTCCCCAGTGACCTCCGCCATGCCCCTTCCTTGATTAGCTTCCGCCGGGCATTAAAAACGTGGCTTTTCAGGCGGGAATATGGGGTGGGTTAGGATTTTTAAGTTTTGTACTGTTTTTAATTGTGTTTTATACTGTGTGTGTGTGTGTGTGTGTGTGTGTGTTCCCCCCCCTTGTGTTTTATTGGACTGTACATCGCTCAGAGTGGCCAGATGTCTGGCCAGATGGGCGATTCATAAATTTAATTAATTAATTAATTCTATTACTACCATCTGGCTCTGGAACCTCCAGTATTTTTTCTTCTTCTTCTTCCATACGCTCCAGTCACAGGTGGAAATACATAATTTTAGACTCTGGACTACAGGGTCCTATGCTCCCCCCCACCCACCCACCCTTTAGATGTGTATTACTACTTCACTTGCTCCAAACTGTAGTATAGCAGACTGCAAGTCCTTGTTGCTTTGGAAGCATACCTCACAGGTAAGCAAGCCATGACTCGGGGAGCCTTGTAGGGCCCCGCCTACTTCCCCCCCCCCCGCTGTCCAGCTGATCAGCCATTCGCTAGGCAGTAGAGAACAGGTCACTGTGTGTGTGTGTGTGTGTATGAGAGATGGGGGAGGGGTGGGTGGGTGTGCCCCTTGCCTGTCCCAGCCCAACCCACCACAGCCCCCACCCACCTCTGCCGCCCCGAAGACACTTCAGCAAGGGCTCTCTCCATGCACTCAGACTAAAACAAGGAACTCCCAGCCCGTTCAGGCTTACAATCTAAGAATGACATGACACACAAGGAAAAAGGAATGGGGAGGGAAGAGGGGGGGGGGAAATAATTATTTCAGCAGGACTGCTGAAATGGCCCCGCTTCCGCCCTCATCTCCCTCATCTCAGCCTGCTGGAGTGGCTGGTGGTGGCGACAGCTGAGGGAGTAGGAGCCTTCATCGGGACGGTCTTCAGCAGAGGCGGCGGAAAGGCTCTGCTTGCTTCCCCTCTTATTTCCCTTCCTATGTGCTTCCCCCGATTGCTGACCTCTTTTTCCATCCCAACCTACAGTGTCTTTACGCTTGGAAGAGCTGAAATATGCTGTGGGAATTGGGGGTGGGGAGGGAGCAGAAATGCATCCACTAGCATTTTTCTTTTCTTTCTTTCTTTAAGTGGGGAACGTGGAGGGATTGAGTTGCCCTGGGCCTCTTTATCTCCCCCACCTCTTGCGCATTGCTGTGTTACCATGGTGTCAGCATATGTCACAGTCCTTGGAGCCTGACCCTTCGCCACCGCCCATCCAGAGGTAGAACATTCCGGAATCTCCCTTGCCGTCATGAGGAGCTGAAGCCCAGAGAAACTGAGAGGTCTCCAGCAGCAGCTCCCTCTTGGTCAACTTCTCCCGGATGCCCTAGAAGCTGTCCATGCAGATCTGCTGGTCTGTTGAGAGTGAGACCTCTGCATGCATACGCCCGCTGGGCCATACCAGGTAGGGATGCATGAGCATTTCAATCCTATTCGCAAACCATGCGAACAGGTCTCATCCGCCACCCCAAACGTGCGCAGAGGAGCTTGTTCTTTCCGAGAAATGTTCACAAATTCCCAAATATGTGATCACGTTAAAAACACACACACATGTATCTCTTTTTTAAATGTGCAATTCACACACACACACACACACACACACACACACAATATGCATTTTCACACTTTAGTCAATGAGGGAAAGTGCACACTTTAAAAAAAATATATTATAGAAATAGCACTTTTCCCGTTCGAAATGCACCCTTTCCCACATTCAAATAAGCCGACAAACAGGTCAAACACTAAAATGGGAGTGAGCCGAAACCAGCACACAGAGACCCAAACAAAGCCTCCTCGATCTAGACTTGGCTTTAAAACTGGCGCCCTAAACCAGAGACTACCAAACATTCCTAAAGAGAGAGGTGCCACAGTTCTTAAGGGAAGGCACCCTAATTCATAGTGCTACGCTGCCCTTTACACTGCAAAGGGCAAATAGCTGCCCTTTGCTCAAATGATATATCCAGGACTGTGTGCACACCACACTTCTGCTGGATTACAGAAACTGTACAGAATTCAGCTCGCCAAGAATCATTGTTTATATAAGTTTCTAGCCCTCATAGTGGTGAAGATACCACTTGAATGTATGGGCAAGTGCTGTCATGGTAATTTTTGATGTATGGGAATGGGAGCTCATCATGACAATGGGAACACACACAGCCACACACAAAGAGCCCCAGTACATAGTATAATAGCCAATTTATTAAGATCAGGATGAGTGCATTCACTGAATGGGCTCCATTGAACCCAGTGGTGATTACTTCCGACTGCATAGGTTCAACTTGTAAAACACTGTGAGCTTTAACAAAAGATCTTCAGCCAACTGAAGCCTTTTGCTTTTCATTAGCAGTGCGAACAATCTCGCAAATATGGTGACCATTTAAACTGCTACCATGAAGTGGGTGGGAACCCCATCAAAGAAAAGGGAAGAACCATCCCCGCCTCCACTCAGTTATTTTCCTCCCTCTGTGATCATCTGTCACAGACAATAGTAAAACTTGAAAGCCTTGTCATCGCCTCATTCACTTGCCAGAATAAGAAGGGCAAAGTGACAGATATGAATGGGGAGGGAAGAGGAAACAAATGGCTGGCTCTGAAAACATTTCTGGAGCTAGACTCACCTGGATTACCTCTTTACTATACCAGCAGGATGCACACCTACTGAAATCCCAACAGCTAGACTTGGGGTCTCCAAAGGCTTGCCCAGGCGCCCTGCTCCTCCTGATTTTTATGGCTTCTGGGAAATGCGTTTTTTGTGACTGGCCATTCCCATCCTGGCTGCCATTTTATGGATGGGCAAGGTGTACGTGACAGCCATTTTGTGAAAGCATCATCCACAACACTCACAAAATTCCAAATGCACCCACCGACCTCAAAGGTTTGAGAATCCCTGAGCTAGAGGGTTCCCAGGATACTGAATATTGTGTGTGTGTGTGTGTATAAACAGATAGATAGATAGATATATAACAAAGAGTCTTGTGGCACCTTAAAGACTAAAAAAATTACCCTGGTGTACGTTTTGTCCACTTCATCAGGTGCAACTCACACACACACACACACACACACACACACACAGAAACACACACACAAATAGACACACACATGCAAACACATACACACAAACGCACACACACACATACACACACACACACTATGGTACATGCACACAAACACACACAAACACAAACACACACACACACACACACATTATTTATTTATTTTATACCCCGCCTTTTTTCCTGCAAGGAACCCAAGGTGGCTTACATAATCCCTCCTCCTCTCCATTTTATCCTCACAACAACCCTGTGAGGTAGGTTAGGCTGAGAGTCAGGGACTGGCCCAAAGTCACCCAGTGAGTTTCATGGCCGAGCGGGGACTTGAACCCTGATCTCCCGAGTCCCAGTCCAACACTCTCACCACTACGCCACGCTGGCTCTCCATCTTTCATAATCAGCTTTCTCCAAACAGTTCTCCAAACTGGTGCCCTCCAAATGTTTTGGACTTCCACTTCCAGCAGCAGCCCTAGCTAGCATGGCTAACGGTAAGGAATTCTGGGGGTTGTCCTGCAAAACATCTGGAGGGCACCATGCTGCTATTCTTCGGATTTCCATGAAGGAAATGACCTATGCGTGAGCCTGCCTTCCCTGTCTGCTACACTCTTAGCCGGCTCTCTTGGCCGGGGGGGGGGGGGCAGGGGACAGCCCCCAGCAAAGCCGGCCTTCCCTTGTTGACATCTCCCTAATCCAAATACCGGTTTCTCAATCTCTGACCTTCTGTTCCCGTCTCCCCTCCCTATCTTGTCTGCCCCACATAGACTGAAAGCTAGAGTTTTCCCAAGTTTTTGAGAGCTGAGGGTAGAAATATATGTTGGGGGGTTCAGGTGATCCCCCCCCCATGCATTGGGGGGCAGGGCTGTGTGGCTTACCCGCACCCCACCATCAACACACACAGTTGCCACTAGGGAGGTATGAATTTTGTTAAATCTGCTCCGTGTGTGTTTAGTAATTAATTCATGTATTTATTATATTATATTTATATGCTGCCTTTTTTTCCTGCAAGGAACCCAAGGAGGTTTACATAATCCTCCTCCTCCTCCTCCTCCTCCTCCTCCTCCTCCTCCTCTCCATGTTATCCTCACAACAACCCTGTAAGGTAGGTTAGGCTGAGTGTAAGTGACTGGCTCAAAATCACCCAGTGAGCTTCATGGCCGAGTGGGGACTGCCCGTTGCCCTCTCCTGCTATAAGGCACTGTTGGAGTCTGGATGCAGGAGATCCTGCTTTGAGAACATCTCCTCTCACTCTCAGCACCTCCAGCAAGAGTCTTTCATGGAGTGGGGTTTCCCCTATAGCACAGTGGCAATGGTGCCAGCTCCAGTCTGGGGGCAGGGCCTTGCGCAAGAGGCCCTTATTGGGGGGAGGGGCTGTCTGCATGGGCTCCCCGCTTTGCCTGTATCAGCAACACTGCCAATTTCCCGGCCTCTCCATCACGGCCCAGTCCACACCACCGCCCAGACTGAGAGGGCAAGGCAAATGGAGGCTGCTGCAGGTTTGCCTTGCTCTTGTCACTACTCACAGGCAGGTGAAGAAACAGCGAGGAGGAGCAGGACCGGGGGTCAGCAGTGTGGGCCCCTGCCGGAGTAGGGCCCCCCTCGGGGTGCCCCATGATGCCAACCCTGAGTAACAGTTCTCTCTTTGGGAACGGTCGTCCTCGGCTCCCCTCTCTCGGCTTCATGCCTTCCTCCTGTCTGCACTTCTGGGAGAAATCTCTGGGTAGTCAGGAATAAAAGCCGACGGTTGCTGCTGTCTAAGGGGAAGCCACTCACACCGAAGCGATGGCCGTGCCAGCTGGCAGCAAGGAGGTCGGGTGAGCCAGGCACTTCGTCAGTGGAGCATGAGCTGAAGGAGGAGGCTCTGAGGGCACCAGCGACGAGGTCCAGAGAACAAAGAGGACATTCTCTCTGGGCAGGGGAGCAGAATTAGCAACTTGGCCCAGGAGCAGTGACAGAAAGCCGGGGGGGGGGAAGGGTCATCATAGCTCATGGGCATACATGCAAAGCACCCCCAGGTTCAATCTCCAGGTAGGGCTGGGCAAAAGCCCCGCCTGAAAACCTGGAGTGCTGCCGCCGCTCAGCATAGACCAGGAGTGGGGAACCACTTTCAGCCCGAGGGCCGGATTGAATTTCCGAGAAGCTCTCGGGGGCCGCTTTCCAGTGGTGGGCAAAGAGGGTGGACCCGAAATACCCCGGAATACCAGCCTCTTTTAGCTTAAAGCTTGTACTGCCGGTCACTAAGCCTTAGGAGACACATTTCATCTTTTTAGAATGGGGGGGTGGGGACTGCAAAAAAAGTCAGGAAACCACCCAATGATTGGCGGTTGGAGGAAAGAGGGTGGGGCCAGGGGAAGGGGGCGAGTCCATCTGGGGAACTCCAGAAGGTCAGATTTGGCCCACAAGAGGGCCAGACAGGGGAGGCTGGCGGCTCCTATTTCGGTGGAGTTACTAATCCCTTGCAGGTTTTATTCGGAGCTGTAGAGGAGCTCTCCGTGGTGCTGTACTCCACCCCCAAAATAGGTTCACCACCATGGCGCACCATGGATGGCTCCTATAAAGCTCAGAATAAAAGCTGCGATGGATAAGGAGCCCCACTGACGTAGGGGTCACCACACCAGCCTCCGCTGGGGCCAGATTTGACTCCCGAGCCTAACATTCCCCACCCCGGGTGCAGAAAATATTGTGCTAGATGGACCAGTGGCCTGACTTTGGATGCTCCTTTCTAAAGGCTAGTCTGCTGCTGCCCACCCACCCACCCACGTCCAACACAGACATACGTACACAATCGATTCTGGATTTGTCATTTCTTGGGGAGGGTAGGAGCAGGGGCCCAATAAATCACACCTTGATACAAGGCAATCAAAGTCATAGATTTAAAATAATTATTTCCATTCATTTATATTAAGGGTGACATTCCATTAAAGAAATCTAAGGCTGCAATCCTGTATGCACTCACCCGGGAGAAAGCCTCACTAAACTCAACAAGAACATAAGAAGTTCTCAACAAGGTGTGAGAGGCAATGTGGCGTAGCGGTGAGAGTGTTGGACTGGGACTCGGGAGATCCAGGTTCTAGTCCCCGCTCAGCCATGAAACTCACTGGGTGACTTTGGGCCAGTCACTGACTCTCTCAGCCTCACCTACCTCACAGGGTTGTTGTGTGAGGATAAAACGGAGAGGAGGAGGAGGACTATGTAAGCCGCCTTGGGTTCCTTGCAGGAAAAAAGGCGGGGTATAAATATAATAAAATAAATAAAAATAAAAAAGAAGAGCCCTGCTGGATCAGACCATGGGTCCCTCTAGTCCAGCATTCTGATCACACAGTGGCCAACCAGCTGCCCCAATGGAAAGCCCACAAGCAGGACAGGAGTGCAACAGCACCCTCCCATTCATGCTCCCCAATGACTGATGTGCGGAGGCACATTGCCTCTGATGCTGAAGGTAGTAGTAGCCATTGCATCTAGTAGCCATTGGTAGCCTTCTCCTCCTCCATGAATTTGTCTAATCCCCTTTTAAAGCCATCCGAGTGGGTGGCCGTCACTACATCTTGTGGTAGCACATTCCATAGTTTAGTAATGTGCGGCGTGAAGAAAGGCCTTCCTTTTGTCAGTCCCTCCCTGAATCTCCCACCCATTCAGCTTCATGGGATGGCCCCACTGGGTTGTAGTGTTACCAGAGAGGGAGAAAAACCTCAGCGAGGCTTGCTTCTGAGAAGACATGCGTAGGACTGCGCTGTTAGCCGATTAATGATGTGAGTTTTAAACGGTTAAATTCCTTGCATGGATCAACGACATCTGCATAAAATTTGTGTGCACGAATGGAACAATCATTCCAAAGGAGGGAAGGAGAAATACTGTTCAGGTTATGCGTACAAGTTCAGCGCCTCCAATGTGACAGAGAAAGGGGGGGCGTTCCTCTTCTCAGACAGCAGCTGCCTCCCTGCAGCTCCTATAAGGACATGTGTTAGTACATACAACTACATTTTAAAATAAAGGGAGTTTGTGGCAGGGACGGGCTCTCAGGCCCACAGGAGAAAAAAGATGCACAAATTTGCATATGCTAATCTACATATGCCCTAAAGCAGGGCTCTCCAACCTTGGGCCCCCAGATGTTGCTGGCCTACAGTTCCCAGCATGCCCAGCCAGCATGGCTAATGGCAAGCAACATCTGGGGACCCAAGGTGGATGATGATGATGATGATGATGATGATGATGATGATGATGATGATGATGATGATTTACATTTGTTTATCGCCCATCTGGCCTGCAAACCAGCCACCCTGGGCGATGTACATAAGATAAAATCTTAGCCCACCCCATATTCCCGCCTGAACAGCCAAGTTTTTAGTGAGCGGCGGAAGCTCAGCAGAGAGGGGGCATGGCGGAGGTCACTCGGGAGAGAGTTCCACATTACGGGGGCCACCACATGGAGAGCCCTGCCCTAAAGGTTGGAGAGCCCTGCCCTAAAGTCTCTCTGTATGTGTGTCTTTAAAGGACCCTGTATCCTAAGGACACCCTACTTGTAAAAAGGGATGTATGGACAGGGGAGAGGAGGGCATTTGATTTCAGGAAAAAAAAACCTCAGGCAGAAAGATTCAGGGGGAAGGCAACAGGAGGTCAAGCACATGTGGGCAAAAGGCCAACTAATCCAGGGGGATCAGATGCAACAGAGATCATCAGGGCACCTGGATCTTTCTTTCAGCAAGTGCCCATGGACCTCAGGGTGGTGGGGCAGAGGGCCTCCCAGAGATTCGGGGCTCCACATGAGAGATTCAGCGCTCCAAATGAACGATTTGGGGTTCCAACCCTAGTGGGGCCGTCCCCTAACACTGCCCGTGGAGCTGGGATGTGGCCTGGGAGCTTGCAGCTTCTTCTCTTCACCATTGCACTTTGACAGCTACAGGGAGGGACTAAAAAAAAAAAATAATCCACATAATGCAATACCTTTCTTAAGCCACCTCAAAGATCACAAAAAAATGTGCAAGCTTTCAAGATCTCCAGATCTCTTCATCAGGCAAGATGTTACAAAATGGGGCGGCGGGGGGGGGGAGAGAAGGCCGATGGCATGTGGTAGTCCGGATATCTGCATGGTCAGAGTCTTAAGATGATATGGAGGAGGAAAGGAGTGCTTGCTGACTTTCAAATTGGGCTCTGCTAGGCCATGCAATGGTTTCAGTGCCCCTCGGACCCCTGGATAGAAGGAAGTAGCAGAGCAGACAATGGTTGATCCTCCATGTTTGAGAATATAAAACCCAGCTGCTAAAAATGGTCTCCATCCTGGGTGAACCAGACATGTCTCTTCAGGTTTTCTGCAACATCTCCGGGAGCGTTTGGGTGGCAAATGTGGGAGAGAAAGTGTTGAATGGGATAGACCCTCGGTCTGATCCCAGATAAGCAGCTTCTATGTTCTTCAACACAGGTTGAATGGTGGGGAGGTGGTTGCATGGCTGTTCTCTAAAAAGGGGGGGGGCGATTCTGGGGGAACGTTTAAAGCCATGAATGAGACAGAGTCGGGCTTGAGAAGAGGGGGATGTTTGCCCCTCCTTGATGGATCTGCTTGCCTCTTTATCTGGTGGGGTGGTGTCGTCTCCCACCCAGGCCTCCTGCCTCATCATCATTCCGGATCCAGCTCCCCAACCTGGTTTGAGCCAGTTCTGGACCGTCTGAGTGAAGGGCCCTTTGTCTGAGGCAATCCCCCCCCATCCACCCACCGCCTGCCTGCCTCTCCCCACCCTCCAGCCTGCCTGCCTCTCCTTTTGGCATTGGAGTGACTGAAATAGTCTCTTTCCCTTTTGCAATGAACCCCCTCCCTGTCTCCTTGACCTCGTCCCTTTTGGTATTGCTTCTGCTTCTCTTTCCCTTTAGCTGGAATCTCTGGTTCCGGGCAGAAGAAGGGAGGGATGACATCATAGAGCTGGGGGGTGGCGGTCGGTCGGTCGTGGGGAGTGCCCGACTCCCTCCCCTCATTGGCCAGCGATCCTGAGACCACCCGGCTTATAAAGTGGAGACAAGAGACCAGCATCCTCCAATGAGACTGTGGCTCCAGAGATCAGATTGGAAGGCACCCCTGCACACGCACCCCCAGGGGCAGAAGAAGAGTGTCGGCAGCTGCCCCTTCGAAGCCGTGAGTGACGCCGCCATAGCCTCTCCCGGGACGCGTGTCCCCGTTTCTCCTCAACTCATCGAAGGTTTGTTAGATAAAGATACGCCACGCAGTACACCTTCGGCCTCAGGATGAGCAGGTTCACAGTGAATTTGGAGGATCGGGAGAGTCGGATAATCGAGAGGGTTCAGATAATAGGGGGCTGGGGAACCAGGGCCATTTTTGGATAATCAGGAGAGTCTGGAGTTACAGTATTTGGAGCCTTGAATTTGGACTGCTGCGTCTGAATAATCGGGAGAGTTCCGATGAAGAGGGTTGGTTAATCATGAGAGTTTGGATAATCGGGAGAGTTCAGGATCTGGATAATCAAGTCTGGATAATTGGGAGAGTCGGATACTCGAGAGGGTTCAGAGAATAAGGGGTTGGGGAATCGGGAGACTTTGGATAATTGGGGGAGTTCAGAGTTGTTTGGAGCATCGAATTTGGACAATTGAATTTTGAATAATCGGGAGAGTTCTGATGAAGAGGGTTGGTTAATCATGAGAGTTTGGATAGCTGGGGGAGTTCAGGATCTGGATAATCGAGTCTGGATAATTGGGAGAGTTCAGATAAAGGGAGCTGACCGCACCGATGGAGAATTAACAAGAGTGGTGGTTTTGTTTAAGCAGTGCTGTACACAGGAAGACGCAAAGCAAGGCTGCTTTATCTTGATTCGGAGTGCAAGCGGGCCATGTAGCCGTAGGGAGGAGGGATTCATAGTAGCTCAGTGGCAAGAACACCTGCTTTGTTTGCAAGCAGGAAGCCCGAGGTTCACTCCCTGGTACCTCCTGTTAAAAGGATCAAGTGGCAGGTGATGGTAAAGACCCTGCTCTACCTGAGAGAGCTGCTGCCAGTCGGAGTAGGCAATACTGGGTTAGAGTAGCTATGGGAAGGGCCGTGGCTCCGCGGGTAGAGCACCTGCTTTGCATACAAAAGGTCCCCGGTTCAATCCCCAACATCTCCAGGCAGGGCTGGGAAAACTCCTCCCTGAAGCCCTGGAGGGATGCTGCCAGTCAGTGTCAATGATACTGGGCTAAATGGACCAAGGGTCTTACTCCGTATTAGGCAGCTTTCTACGTTTCTATGTTCCCAGTCCTGTCTACTCAAGTGGGCAAGAGCTTTCCAGGGTTTCAGCCAGAGGTCTTTCCCAGCAATGCTGCCTGAGGTCCCTTTTTTTATATATATACTAGAGATGCCAGCTAAGGAGTTCTGAGCTCTGAGATCAAGCTCTTATGCAAAGTTCCCCTGGGCGCATGTCTAAGTTGCATTGAATTCTTCTGGATAGCCCTGCCTATTCCTCTAAAATAATAATATAAATACAGTCATGCCTTGGATTGAGAGCATAATTCGTTCCGGAAAGGTGCTTGTAATCCAAAACACTCTTATATCAAAACGAAATCCCGCCCAAAAAATTTGTACAGAGATTTTTAATTTAAGTCGTACTACAGTACTTGTATTGCAAGACATTGCTTGTATATCAAGTCAAAAAAATTAAATAAATATTAAAAATTTTGCTTGTCTTGCAAAACGCTCTCAAACCAAGTTACTTGTAATCCAAGGTATTACTGTATATGAACTGCCTTTTCTGGATCAGATCAGAGCTCTGTCTAGTCTTAGGAGCATAGGAAGCTGCCTTATACTCACCCAACGGTGGAGTATGGGTTGAGTGTGGGTTGTCATTGAACTGTGGGTTGCTGTTGAAACATGGGTTAACATGTTGTCTGAACCCAGCCAAGATAACAAACCGTGGTGAACCACCCACAGTTCACAACCGAACAACAAACCATGGGCTCTCTTCATGGGCTGTTCGCGGTTAACAAGCCATGGCTTGTTAGTGCAGCTGGGTTCAGACAACACGACGATAATCCACGGTTCAACAACAACAACCCACTCTCAAGCCATACTCAACCCTTGAGTGTGGGTTATTTTGTTGTCTGAACCCAGTCACTACTGAGTCAAACCATGGGTCCACCTAGACCAGTATTGTCGATACTGACTGGCAGCGGCTCTCCAGACTTTCAGGCAGGAGATTTCCCAGCCCTACCTGGAGATGCCGGGGATCGAACCTGGGAGTGGGACATTCTGCATGCAAAGCAGGTGCTCTACCACTGGGCAGTGCCCCCTCCTGGCCCCTTCACTCTGTCTGCAGGAGTCACCAGCAGTGGGAAGTCAAGTTCACAAGCGCATGGAAATAGCCCTAACCTGTTGCTTCCCCCCCAACCACAAGCATCAGGTAATCGGGGGTATACTGCCTCTGAATATGGAGGTTCCATTTTATAATGACCATAGCTAGTAGCCATTGACAGACCTGTCCTCCCGGAATAATATCTGTAGGGGAAACAGGGCAGTAAGGAAGGGAAGTCTAATGTGGATTGAGTTAGGCACTTCTGATCATCACAGTGTGCGGGGAGAAGATTGTTTCAGCAGCCTGCACTGCTCCATGCCAGTCCGCACAGCCGGTGGACCAACACACGACAATACACATTCTCTGCTGGTGGTTTCTCCTGGTAAGATTGCCAGTTTGCAACCCGGAAACTGACAGGCAGAAAACAGCTGGAGAGGTGTAGCCTTTCAGGGAGGTGGGGTGGGGGGGAGCTGAAACGCCACCGATCCACTGTTTTGGGAGGGAGGGGGCTAAATGCAGCTCTCCAGTCCACTCCCTCTTCCTGAACAGCTGAAGGGTAGAATTTCAGCTTTGTTTGGAAGAGTTATGCACATGTGCAAAACCCCAGCTGTTAGATGAGGAACGACATGTCACAGCGCCCGTTTCTGCATGCCTTCCTCCGTCCATCCAGCTAGAGATCTCTGGATGGGAACATCCTTTTGCAGATATGCAGCCCCTAGCTGAACTGGGACACCCAGGTTTAGATGATGAAGAAGATGATGATAATTTTTTAAAAAAGTATTTATAGGCTTCTTTTTAAGGCCAAGATCTCACAAAGCAATGAATGAATGAATGAAAAAGATTATGAAAGTCAAGGGTGGGGAACCTCGGGCTCGAGGCCAAATTTGGCCCTTCTGTGGTCCAAACCTGATTTTTTTTCCCCTCTTTGGGGGCTCCCCAGAAGGGCCAGAGGTTGAAATGCCTCTCCTAATTCTTAAACTGAACTTAAGTTCAACCTGGGCTTGGACTGCACAGCCCTTCAAACACCTTCAAAATAGAGGACTGTCTTCCATAAAAGAGGACACATGGGCCACCCTATGATGGGCCAACTGATAGTCGACCTTATCTGCACTTCCAAACGCATCTTTTGTCTTCTGTATGACCCATGATCGATTGATTTCCCCCCCCCCCCCGGCTTGTTTAACAATGGACCATGATAGAAAATAGATCCCCCACGACCCTGGACTAGATGGACAAATCGCCAGACAGACTTAGTATAAGGCAGTTTCATATATTCGCATATGTGGCACTTTGCAGACTTGCATAAAGAAAGAAAAAACGGACGAGTCCCTGCCCGCGAGGAGTTTACCAATCTAAACTCAGCAAAGGGTGAGCCAAGAGTACAGAAGCAAGATGTGTGAAGCTTGGTTTGAGTAGGGAATGAAGAGTGAAGGGTGAAGCCAAAGAAGGCCTTGCAGGAAAAGTGGGCTCTGAGGAGGGATTTGAGGGAGAGAGAGAGAGCTGGCACCCTGTATGTGTTCGGAGCAGGCTCAGAACGCAGTCAGGGAAGACTGGTCGGAGTCCTGTTTGGTGAGCAAGAGACCTTTGGGCAGCTGAGCAAGGTGTCTGTAGGGGAGTGCAAAGGTCACAGGAGTGGATTGAATATCAGGTGTGTAACTATTTGTGAACTGCCCAGAGAGCTTTTGCTATTGGGCGGTACAGAAATGCAATGACTGGTATAAGGAAGTTTGGGATATAGCCCTAAATGATAAACTAACTTGTAGTGTCAAATGCAAAAAAGGACAGTTAAAGAAGAATAATTTTATGGATATATGGAATCAATTATTAGACTATGTACCGTATTAATAAAGGAAAAGGGGAGCATGCCTTGTCAGGACATGTTATATTTTTGGAATTTGGAATTCATTTGATTAAGGGGATGGAAGTATATAAATTGGTCCCTTGGAGGGTGGGAGGGTGCACTTTATGATTTATTGTATCTTGTTTATGTTATATTTTTGTGTTATTCTTGTATTTTGTTATATTTTGTTTTGAAAAGTAAATTAAAAAAATTGAAAAAAAGAAATGCAATGAATAATTAGATAAATAAATAATATTTACCATGATAATTCAAGGGTTGTAGATAGTCAGCATTTTATATGGAGCAGGGAGGCATGGTGGGGGGGGATCAGATCCATTTCAAAACTGATCTTATGTGTGAATATATTTGCCCCTCTGTACCTGTATGTCTTTCCTTGTAGCCCGGCAAATAGAAACCTAAAATAGAAAAATAGCGTGCAACTCCTTTGCTGAGGGAACTGCACTGGCTACCTATTCGCTCCCGGGCCAGGTTGAAGGTTCTGGTACTAGTGTACAAAGCCCTAAACAACTTGGGACCAGGATACCCGAGAGAGCGCCATCTCCCTTACCAACCTGCCCGGTCACTGAGGTCATTCAGAGGACATTCTCCTGGTGGTTCCACACGGACCTTACGCCCGATTGGAGTCCACCGGGAGAAGAGCCTTCAGTGTGGTGGCTCCACTTCTGTCGAACTCCCTGCCTCTGGAGGCCAGGCAGGCTCCGCCTCCAACACTGTGGTTTTCAGCACCTGCTGAAGACCTCTTTGTTCTGGGAAGCCTTCCTTGCTGGCCAGCCACGGTTTTCAATGTTACCCTGTTTTTAATGTATTGTTCTTATTCTTTTTATCTGTTTTATCTTTTTATTGTTCACCGCTCCGGAATCTGCCTAGATGTAGAGCGGTATACAAATACTGTAAATCAGGGCTTTTTTTCTGGTGGAACTCACCGGAACTGAGTTCCAGCACCTTTTCTTCTATTAATTGCATTACAATTTAATCGCCATCTACTCCCGAGGAAATGTAATCCAAGAGTTCCGGTACCTTTTTCTCCAGAAAAAAAGCACTGCTGTAAATAAATAAATAAACCTCAGCATAGGAAGCTGCCATATACTGAGTCAGACCTTTGGTCCCTCTAGCCCAGTATTGTCAACACCAACTGGCAGCAGCAGCATCTCTCCAGGGTTTCAGGCAGGATTCCTTCCTAGCCCTACCTGGAGATGCCGGGGATCGAACCCGGAACCTTCTGCATGCAAAGCAGGTGCTCTACCACTGAGCCACGGCCCCTCCCCGTTGAAGGGGGTATCCAAAGGGCATTCACGGTTAGAGGCAATGTAGATGAGGAGCACGGCAGGAAGGAAAGGCTTTATGTCCCATCCTCCCCGGAGCTACAGCCAGTGGAGCCTGGTAGTGCCGGTGTCCGCAGGGCTGTGTATCCACTCTGGATTGTACTCCGAACTTTTAAGAAGCTATCCATGGGGCCAAACCTATTTTGGGGACAGGGTTCAGCATCGTCGGATAGCTCCTTAAAAGTTTGGCGTAAAACTTGGAGCGGAGACACAGCCCCACTGACACTGGGGCCACCAGCTTCCACTGGCTATACACGCCCAACCCAATTCACAGACTCTACTGCCTGCCTGCAGCCACATTTAGCTTTCCAAAGCAGCAGAATATCCATCACACCTCTAGCTTCGCCCTCGATCTGCCCCCCGTTTTTGTGGTCGTGCTCACCAAAGGTTCAGCTTTTTGAACTTTCACACAGATTTGAGGGGTTCGGTCGGTGGGTGAGACTACTCACTCCGTATGCCTTCCTTTGCCGGTGCCATGTGTGTTTTGTGGCAACAACAGCATTCTTCTTGGCAGCCGCCGGAGTTAGCCATTTCCCCATTGGAGGGGCATTCTGGGAGGGGGAAATGGCAGCTGGGAGCCACTGGGGCAATGCCATACTGCCAACAGTAAATTCGCCCCAGCTCCAAAACTGTACATGCCCCAACCCAAAATTGCCAAAATGGCCATTCTGTTTATTTAATTAATTAATTAATTAATTTTTTATACCGCCCAATAGCCAAAGCTCTCTGGGCGGTTTACAACAATTAACAAGACAGTCCCTGCCCGCAGGCTTACAATCTAAAAAGACACGACACACAAGGAAAAAGGAATGGGGAGGGAAGAAGGGGGGATCTTAATGAATACTCCTGGCAGGGCTGGTGGAATGGCCCTGCGCTCCAATTCTCATGGCCCTTCTCCAGTAGGTACTCACCATTTTAAAATGTATGTTATTTATTACAATTATTTATATCCCCGTTAACCAGTGGAGGCGGGTGACTCCAATGTCAGTGTGGCAGTGTATCCACTCTGGGTTGTAGTCTGACCTTTTAAGGAGCTCTCCATGATGCTGTACCTGGTTTGGTGAAAAGTTCAGTCTAAAACCCAGAGTGGATACACCGCCAGGCTGACACTGGAGCCACTGCCTTTAACCAAGTTCCCACACAGCACTTCAGACGGAAATGGGCAATTCTTGGTCATCCCTTAAGGAATCGCTTCTGTTGCACGGTAAGAATCGCTTTTTGACCTCGCCAAAATAATATTTTAAAAAAAAAAAAAATTGCTGGGAAAATGTAATTTCCCTACAGCAGAAGCTGTAGAAATCTGGGTCAGCCATGACAGTTGAGTAACAATTGGGGATTTATCAGCCCAAATGATGAGACAATTAAAAAATACACACAAGTGTATTGGTCCAAAACATATTATTATTATTATTATTATTAATAATAATAATAATAATAATAATAATAATAATAATAATAATAATAATAATTTTATTTATATGCCGCCCAACAGCCAAAGCTCTCTGGACTTGAAAACATAGACCTGAAAAAGCAATACTCTCCTTTTCTTTGACTGTAGTTATTCTGGATCTCAGCACCCTTCTACTCTCAACCCTCCGCCATGGCCCCGACCAAGACCCTCCACGCGAACACTCCGCTACGGGACAGCATCCCTCTCTCAAAGTTGGCTGGCACCAAGGTCTACCTGAAACTCGACAGCGCGCAACCCACAGGCTCCTTTAAGATACGGGGCATCGGGCACTTCTGTAAAACGGTACGCATATAGGAAAATGTTCTATGGCAGGGGTGCAGAACGCCAGGCCCGGGGGCCAAATCTGGCCTGCCTAAGTTCCCCAGATGGCCACGCCCCTTCCCCTGGCCGCCTCTCCCACCACCATTGATCACTCGGTAGCTTCCCGGCTTTTCTGCAGTTCTTTCCTCCATTCTAAAGGGTTGAAGTGCCTCTCCTAAAGCTTAGTGACTGGCAGTAAAGAGCTTTATGCTATGATAGGCTGGTATTTTGGCCCCGCCCCTTTTGCCTTTGGCCCTGCCCACCACTGGAATGCAGCCCCCAAGAGCTTAATTCAGCCTTCAGGTTCTTCAACATCCATGCTCTAGTCCAGGGCTCTCCAACCTTGGGTCCCCAGATGTTGCTGGACTACAGCTCCCGGAATCCCTTGCCATGCTGGCTGGGCATGCTGGGAACTGTAGGCCAGCAACATCTGGGGACCCAAGGTTGGAGAGCCCTGCTGCTCTAATCTATGGGGTGGACACCTATTGCTGGGGAAGGGATATTGCACATAAGGGGCACTGTTTAATTAGCTCACCATGAACTCATCGCCCAAAAGCTACGAGGGATCCCTCCTCAGTCAGTCTGTGGCCATCTTCATTCTGGGGAAAGGCCCTGCCTGGAAAGAGTCAAAGCAGGCACTGAGCACGTGTTGCAAGATGACCTTGTTGCCCTTACTGTGGTAACCAGTTGACCGAAACGGGGATTTTAAAAGCTAATGTCTTTGTGAAGATATTATGGATTTTCACAGAAATGGGGAGGGGGCACGAGCCCTGCAATTCCCCCCAAATTTTGGGATGCACTTAAAGGGGAAAGGCGGGGGTGGAGGTGGGACCCAGAACATGTGGGGGGGAGGGAATGGCCTCGAGCAGCAGAAGTCTGCCAAAGAAGGGAAATTCTTTAAACCGCTCTATCTCATGCATTTCTCAACAGCTCTGTTTGAAAACTGGCCAGCGTACGGTGCTCATAATGAAGATATTATATGCCGCATTTCACTTAGAGCAAATGCTCCTGGTTTTATTAACATTTAAAATGCTGGGAGTTGTAGGACTTTTTCCTGTGTCAACATGCATAGGATCGGATCGCACCTTTAGTGAGATTTGCATCGAGGTGAAAAATTGAACATGAGACCTGACCTCAAGGAATTCCCAAACGTGTCTGATTCATGCAAATTGTGCAGCTTTGCACAATTGCTTCCATTTTGCATCATCTGCCACGCAGTTTTTAGTACCCCGCCAGCTCTGGGTTCAGGGCAGGCAAACAGCTCTGTTAGGCACCAAAGCTCTTCCTTCAACCCCTGGGGATTCCTGAGCTAACCCTTCAGCAGGCATTGCCCACAGGTCTAGAAACGTGCTCTTCTTTTAAAATACCAACTGAGTTAATGCAGGATTTCTAAATTCTGCGACAAATGTCATGCCTGGTGTTTTACATGCATTCCTGTAGAATCGCAGTGTTTCACACAAGCCTGGTTATACTCAATGCCGTGCGTTTTGTTTTTTTTACTCGGGTAGCTGCATTCAGTGACAAAACATATTGCAAGAAACGCCCCTACCTAAGTAAGCTTATTTATTTATTTACCGCATTTTTTACCCCGCTCTTCAGCCAAAAAAAGCTCCCAGAGTGGCTTAAAAAGATTCATAATAAGACAGTCCCTGCCCTCAGGATTACAATCTTTATTACGGTCACAGACCAATCATAGATGTGACACAAAAGAACAAATACAGCAATTAGAACAGTTAGATAAAACAGATGGGGTTGTTTTTTTTCAAAAGGTCCAACACGTCCACCCCTAATTTTGCCTTGCAATTAAAAAAAGAAAAAGAAAAAAGTCAATATAGGATGAATCATCCCGTAGGCACAACAGAACCATATCTTCAGAAGATTGTCCCCGGGGATGTTCTTAGCAGAGAGAGAACCAGCCTCTCTCTGCAGTCTCTATACAAGTTACAGTACAGAATAACATGATCAACAGACCCCATTACTCCAGATTGATGTTCATTAATCGGAATCTGGTTAAATCATCCGCTTAAAGTGCAAAGGGGAACACATTGAAGCGAGCAAGCGTAAATGCTCTCCTGTATTGGGGAACTGCATTCACACAAGCCTGGTCATCATACTCAATGCCATGCCTCTATTTTTTTACTCAGGTACCTGCATTCTGAGACAAAACATATTGCAAGAAGCGCCCCTATCTAGGTGAGCTTAGATCTGTCACACACACACACACACACACACACTGCCTAACCTAGTTTGTTGTGAGGTTAAAATTTGATAACTGCACACATGCTTTCTTGAACTCCCTAAAGCAACCCAATTACCTGGGGGAAAGCCCCACTGAACTGAATGGGGCATACTTCTGAGTAGACCAGTGCTTCTCAAATAGTGGGGCGGGCCCCCCAGGGGGGGCGCGAGGCTCCGTAAAGGGGGGCTCGTTTGACCTCAGTTAAAAGTTTTTTTTAATATTGTGTTCCTTTAAATCCTGTGCTCCTTTAAATCTTTTCTGCTACAGTTAATAAAGCTATTCTTTGTTGTAAATTGATCCACATTTCTTTCTTTTTTAATTCTCTTATACGTTAATAAGGATACAGTGTTATGCAGAGGTGTACTTATAACAATTTTATAGACAAATGATACTATTTACAGACGCGCGGGGGGCGCGAAATGTTTTCTTCTTCCTAGGGGGGGCATGACAGAAAATAACTGAGAAGCACTGGAGTAGACGTATAAAGGATTGCACTATTAGACAGCTACTAGCAGCAGTGGAGGTTGGTGAAGCCTACATCAGTGGGGCTCCTTATGCACTGCAGGTTTTGTTCAGAGCTTTATGGGAGCTATGTCCATAGTGCTCCATGGTGGTGAACCTACTTTGCGGGGTGGAGTTCAACACCATGGATAGCTCCTATAAAGCTGAGAATAAAGGCTGCAATGGATAAAGAGCCCTACTGACAAAGGCGTCACCACCACTTCTACTCACCACTTCTAGCCATGAAGTTGAACGTCTATATTCAGAGGTAGCAATGCAGGGGGTGGAGAACTTGCGGCCCTAAGGGTCACATAGGGACCTTGGCCCAATTTCATGCAAACTCCACCACTTTGGCTCCAGCCATGCCTGATTTATTTATTTATTTATTTATCTATCTATCTATCTACAGCATTTTTACTACCCTCTTCAGCCGAAAAAGGCTCCCAGAGCAGCTTACAAAGATTAACAATGAGACACTCCCTGCCGGCCTCAGGTTTACAATCCAAAAGGCACCACACGAAAGGAAAAGGGACTGGGAGGGCAGAGGAAGAGAGCAATGCTAATGACCTTCATGGCCTGCCTGGGGGCTTCCTGGAAGCATCTGGTTGGGAGGAAATGGGGCTCTGGACGAGATGGACCCTTGGTCTGATTCAGCAGGGCTTTCCTTACATTGAGTGAGTCCGCCTCCCCCAACCTGGGGGAAGCTGGAAGTTGTAGTCCAGCCCACCTGGAAGGCACCAGGTTGGTGAAGGCGGGCATAAATTTTTGGGGTGAGGTCAGGATGCACAAAGCGGGCCCAGAACTACCCGCAAACCACTGATTCCCCACGGAGTTAAGACGGAGGCTGCTCACTCATTTACCTTCCTTTGCTTCCACAGTGGGCTGAACGAGGCTGCAAGCACTTTGTCAGCTCCTCAGGTAAAGCGCTGCGAGGCTTCGGGGGCGGGGGGGGATGATTTGCCAGCTTGGTCACTTCCGTTTCCAATCCGTGGGGTGGTGTAGCATAGCGGCTGAGAGACTGAGCTGCGGATCGGGAAATCCCCAATACAAATCTCATCTCTGCCGTGACCTTACCTTAGAGCAGTGTTTTTTTGGCCTACAACTCCCAGCATGCCCCAGCCAGCATAGCTGGCTGGGGCATGCTGGGAATTGTAGGCCAAAAACATCTGGGGACCCCAGGTTGGAGAACACTGCCTTAGAGACAAGCCGCGCTCCCTCTCAGCCTCAGACTGGGTTCAGACAACACGATAACCCACACTCAAGGGTTCCCCACCCCTGATGCAGAGGGTAGCTGAGCACGGGGGGGGGGGGTGGCGCGATCCTCATGAGGTCTTGTGTCATGGGATGCCGAACGGACTTTCTTTCAGGGGGAAATGCCGGCCTTGCGGCTGCCTACTCTGCCAGGAAGTTGGGGGTCCCAGCTACCATCTATGTGCCCACATCCACACCAGCGTTCACTGTACAGCGTCTGAAAGACGAGGGAAGCACTGTATGCGTCGAGGGAGAGGTAGGTATGGAGCAGGGAGTGGGCGGAATAGGGCAGGGCCGGGGTGTTCAACCTTTTAAACCCAACGGCCAAGTTCAATTTCAAAGGAGCTCTCTAGGGGGCGACGTTCCAGTGGTGGGTGGGGCTGAAGGCCAAATAGGGGCAGGGGCAAAGACACAGGGGGTGGAGCCAAAATACCACCCTATTTGACTGGGTTCAGACAACACAATAACCCACACTCAAAGGTTGAGTACGGGTTGAGTGTGGGTTATCATTGAACCGTGGGCTGTTGTCGAACCACGGATTATCGTGTTGTCTGAACCCAGCTAAACACGCCATGATTTGTTAACCATGAACAACCCATGAAGGGAACCCATGGTTTGTGGTTGGGTTGTGAACTGTGGGTTGTTCACCATGGTTTGTTATCTCTGCTGGGTTCAGACAACACGATAACCCACAGTTCAATGACAACCCACACTCAACCCATACTCGACCCTTGAGTGTGGGTTATCGTGTTGTCTGAACCCAGCCATTGTAGCTTAAAGCTCTTACTGCCAGTAACTCATCCTTAGGAGTGCCATTTTTAACCTTTTGGAACGTGGAGAAAAACGTGCTCAAGTCAGGAAGCCACCAAACCATTGGCAGTTGGGGCCAGAGAGTGGGGCCAGAAGAAGGGCCAAATTCAAATTGGAATCCCAGGTGGGCCAGATTTGGCACAAGGGCCTATAATTGGGTACCCCTGTAATTGAGGGACAAAGACCTTTGTCGATCTGCCCGAATCCTCTTTCTTGGTGATCTCACAGAAGACTGTAGGCCTGCCTTCCTCAACCTGATGCCCTCTCGTCGTTTCGGACTACAACTCCCAGCATTCCTGACCCTCGGCCATGTTGGCTGGGCTGATGGTCATTAAAGTCCAAAATATCTAGAGGGCACCAGGTTTGTGTTGACACGTCTTTCTCTCTTTCTAAGGATCTGGGTCTAATGAAGCCCCTTCCTTTCCCCCAGATGCTGGCTGACAGCACGCGAGCAGCCAAGGAGCTGGTAAAGAACAACCCAGAATGGGTGTATGTGCCCCCATTTGATGAGCCTCTCATCTGGTATGTGACCTACGGATGAGGAAGGGTAGGGACGGGTCAGGAAGTTTTCTTCCTTCACAAGAGACACAAACATTTAGTGTTAGGCTGCTGTATCACTATCAACAAAGCAATTCTAGCAGCCTTCATCTGCACCAGAACAGAAGCCAGTCTTTTGTAAAGCTAATGGATCTCAATTGCCCATTCAGGACCAAGCCAGCCCAAAATACTTTGCATTATAACAGGGAACAATATATTGTCCTGGGGAAAATTCATTTCCTCTCCACTGCCATGAGGATTGCAGCTAAACTCAGAGGGTAATGGGAAGCCAGAGAGAGGTGGCAGATAACATTAGCATCTCTGCTAGTTAAAAAAAAAGGGGGGGGGGACTGGGTTCAGACAACACGATAAGCCACACTCAAGGGTTGAGTGTGGGTTGTCGTTGAACCGTGGGTTGTTCTAGAAATGTGGGTAATTGTGTTGTCTGAACCCAGTTGCGCTAACAAGCCATGGCTTGTTAATCACAAACAACCCATGAAGAGAACCCATGGTTTGTTGTTGGGTTGTGAAGTGTGGGTTGTTCACCATGGTTTGTTATTTCAGCTGGGTTCAGACAACACGATAACCCACGGTCAAGGGTTGAGTGTGGATTGTTGTCGAACCCTGGGCTGTTGCTGAAATGTGGGTTATCTCGTATTCTCTGAATGCAGCTGTGCTAACAAGCCATGGCTTGTGTTAACCATGAACAACCCATGAAGAGAACCCGTGGTTTGTTGTTGGGTTGTGAACTGTGGGTTGTCCAGCAGGATCGCTCTCTTAATAAATAGATGTGCATAGACTATATTTTAAATATTTATTAACACACAGCAAGTGTCTTTAAGACGATTATTGAAAGAAATAAAATAATTTATAGACAAAGGTTACAACAGGAAAAGAAAAGCAGACAAAGCACAGGGCACACATTGCCAATACAGATTTCTGTCAGCAAAGGTTACCCACTGATGGCAGCCCTCCCACCAGTATCTTCCCTTTACTTTTATAGTTTTACACTTGAACATGATATATGATGTGATCGCTGACTGCTGTACCCTGATTGACTACTATACTCTTTTAATCCCACTTCTTCATATTTATTCATATTTGTTTACTTCTACTATAGAAATTCCCTAACTTGTTCTTTGTGTGGTTTTGACCTGTCTGGGGCATAAACCTTGCTGAGCAAGAATGTTTCCCATAATGTTCTCTTTTCCCCAGGTCAAGCTTTCTGCCATTAACAGGTCGAAAGCAAACTTTGGTTCAGAGAGTCATTTCTTAGCTTTGCCTCTTTGATATGCCAGATATGACCATTGCCTTAAAATTGCCTACAGTGGGTTTGTTTATTTATTTACCACCCATCAGCCAAAAGGCTCCCTGGGCGGCCGGTTTACAAGAAAAACAGGATAGAAACAATAATGTTAAAACCAAAAATATCATTAAAACAGAAATACCAATAAAACAAAGCAGCCAGATGAATCAGACCGGAGGTACAGCAGTGACAATAAAAATGGGAATAAAAGTCTAACCATTAAAATATTGGGTAAATAAAAAGGTCTTCACCTGGTGCCTGAAGGAATAAAGAGTAGGTGCCAGGCACACCTCCATGGAGAATTGATTCCAGAGATGGGGTGCCACAACTGAGAAGGCCCTTCCCTAGCCTTTTTTGGAGGGGGCTCTCTGAGAAGGACCTCCGACAAGGATCTCAGAGTTCGGGTAGGCACGTATGGGACGAGGCATTCCTTCAGATAACCTGGCCCCAAACCGTTTAAGGCTTTAAATGTCAATGTTAGCACTTTGAATCGGGCCCGGACTATTGGGCTTTAGAAAAATTAGCCTGAGTGCTAGCCTACTCAAAAGCAGTGTAGGTATTCCACACTCAGCAGCAGAGTTCATCCCCAGCACAGCATCTCTCCTTAGTCTTCCAGTAGCTCGCACTCCAGGAATCAGAAACCACTCTGTAGACCAAAACAGTTCTAATTCTAACTGTTTATGCCCTTATAACAAAATAGAACTAAAGGTCTACATTCTATATACAGAGTTCATGTACAGAGTGTCGTTTCTTCCAGCTCAGTTCAGCAAAGACAAAAACCAGCAGAGGCAACTGCACACATCTGAGCAGTATTACATCGTTAGAACTGCAAAAAAAAGTTCATATGCTGCAGCCTGGCTGCTTGTTATCAGCTTAATTGCAACACATGGCAATCCTCACACCTGGCAAGGCTAAATGTAAGATTAGCTTTCAGTGAGCACAGACAGAATACACATTGGCTCTTTCTGTCTGGAAACATTACAAAATTAAAGGCCACAGCACCTTAACAATAAAACGACACAGCTAGTTGTTTTAGTTCTAGTTCATACACTAACACGGACTTCAGTTGGTAACCAATGTAGTTCACAGAGGACTGGCGTAATGTGTTCTTATGTCGGCCAGTCCCCGTTAGCAGCCTCGCTGCTCTATTTTGAACCGAATTGAAGTCTCCGGACCGTTGTCAAAGGCAGCCCCACATAGAGGGCGTTACAATAGTCCAAACGAGAGGTTACCAATACCATTTAATTGTGGGTTGTTGAATTGTATGAACCCATCTGTGCTAACAAACCATGGTTTGTTAACCATGAACAACCCACAATTCACAACCCAGCAACAAACCATGGGTTCTTTTCATGGCTTGTTTGTGGTTAACAAACCATGGTTTGTTAGCATGGCTGGGTTCACAGAACACAACAACAACCCACGATTCAACCACAACCCATCATTGAACAACAACCCATACTCAACCCATATTCAACCCATATTCTGGCTTGTCATGTTGTATGAATCCAGCCATAGTGCCATTCTAGGGCATGTGTCTGTGGCAGAGTGAAATGGCAGAGATTTTCTGTAAATCGAGGGCCTTCTTGGTGGCTGCTCCCAGGCCATGTAACTCCCTGCTGAGGGAGGCTAGGTTGGCTCCCTCTCTGCTGCCCTTCTTCCTTCATGTGGGCTGGGTGCTGTTTTTATCCTGTTATTGTTGTGTGTTTTTAAAGGAGTTTTTAATGTATTTGTTTTATTGTTGTTTTTTGACCAAGTTTTTATTTTAAAATTTGGTTCCTATTATTGTTAGCACCTTGAGCACCACTTAGTGGAAAGTCAGGGGGTAGAGATCAAATAAACACATACCGTATTTTTCCGTCTATAAAACGCCCCCATGTATAAGACGCCCTTCACTGGGCAGTTTTGCAACTGCGCGGTTCTCTCCTTGGCTTACTTCCGTGTATAAGACGACCCTCAATTTTTAGTCTAGCAATTTTAGGAAAAAATATAGTCTTATACATGGAAAAATACTGTAAATAAAATTTGGCGGGGTCCTGAAAAAAGTCAGAATGTTCTTCAGGAATTCTTTGAGAGAAATGTGGGCTCCGCTCTACCTCTCTCCACCTCTGGTACTGATGTGCCGGACCCACTCTCACTGCAGGGAAGGACATATGTCCCTGGTCAGAGAGATGAAGGACCAGATCGAGTCCAAACCCGGAGCTCTGGCACTCTCGGTAGGAGGAGGAGGCATGCTGTGCGGGGTGATCCGAGGCCTCCGTGAGGTGGGCTGGGACAATGTCCCCATCATTGCTATAGAGACCAAGGGGGCCCACAGCCTGAATGCTGCCTTGGCGGCTGGAAAGTTGGTGACGCTTCCAAAGATGTCCAGGTGAGCATATGGTATAGTTTTGAGCAGAGCTGGGCTGCCTTTGGAGCCACAAACTACCGAACCATGAACGGTCGCAGGAAAGGGAGCACACGTCCATCCTGGGAGCCCCAGAGGGCCACTTTGCAGTTTGGGACCCTCAGTGGGTCGCCTTTGCTTTTGGCCCCCGGGCCTGAGGTTCCGCACTCCCGCTATGAGTCATAAAGATCCACTCTCCTTCTGCAGTCTTTTTGAACTCACTTCTTTCCATTAGCGTTTGGAGCATTTCCCAAGCCTTACACAGCCACTCATATATTGGATGCTTTGGAGAGAATCGCCCCCGTGCTTGGCACATGCATGCTTTGCCGGGCATCCAGACAGAGCTAGATGTTCCAAAGATCCCAGAGCCGCTGCTGAACATGGCGGCCGCATGCCCCATTTCCTTCTTCGTAGCGTCCAGTTCAATTTCCCCGTGTCCTGGCTGACATAATTCTGATTAGAGCCAGCAGCATTCACCGCTGACAACGGCTTTCCTCTTTCCTTCCGGGCCCAGCATCGCTACTACCCTGGGGGCGACTACTGTGGCGGCCGAGGCCCTGAAGCTCGCTCAGGAGCACCCCGTCCTTTCGGCGGTCGTCACGGATCAAGAGGCTGTGATGGCCATTGAGAAGTTTGTGGGTACGTAGGACAGATGCAACAGGAGGGGCCCTGGACCTCGATTTCAGCAAGTGCCCCTGGACAGCGGGGTGGTGGGGCAGAGGGCCTCCCAGAGATTCGGGACTCCAAATGAAAGATTCGGGGCTCCAGCCCTAGTGGGCCACCCCCTAACACCACCTCTGGCTGAGCATGCTCAGTCTTCATTGGGTTGCTTTGCAGGGTGGGGTGGGGGCACTTGCCTGAGGTTCTTTCTTTTCCCTTCAAATTTCTGCTAACCTTGGGGTTTCCCAGAGCATACTGATATAACTTCCCTCTTTTTTCTCAGTGGCCCCATTTCGGCTCTAATCCTATTGGCACTGACCACCTGCATTTGCTATTAGAGGGAGTGAGGAAACAGGGAAAGAGTTGATCTCCCCTTCTCCCCCCCCCCCCACCCCACTGGCTCGAGTAACAGCATAACCACCACCTTTCCGTGCTTCTCCTGCAGATGATGAGAAGATCCTGGTGGAGCCAGCGTGTGGGGCTGCCTTGACGGCAGCCTACAGTGGAGTGGTCAAAAGGCTGCAAGCAGAAGGCAAACTGAGCCCTCGGCTGGACTCCCTGGTGATTATTGTGTGCGGGGGCAGCAACATCACGCTGGCAGAGCTGCAGCACCTCAAGGAGCAGCTGGGTATCCGGAGCGCCATCGACCAAAGGGGCCAGGGCTTGGAGGAGGAGGAGAGCCAGCTCGCCGTGGCAATGTGGGACATCGCTTCACAAAGCAACGGGGGAGTCTTATCCCGGGCTTCGCTCCGAGCATGTTGGAAACCGTGCGCTTATTAAAACGCACCGCTGCCTTGCTGCCCTCCCTGTTTTCCCCACGAGTTCTGGGTCACACACAGGTGGGAGAGCAGAAGTGGACTGGTGGGGGGGAAAAGGGGTTGTCTCAGGATTTGGTTTGGATCGCCGGCAGGCAAGGGGCAGTAGATTGTCGCTGGGAGCTGCTGGGGCGCGAACAGGGCCGGTGCTTCCATTAGGCGAACTAGGCGGCTGCCTAGGGCGGAGGGCTAAAGAGGGCGCCAGAAACGCCTTGAAAAAAAATACAGCGCTCTCAAGTGGGAAGGGGGGGCGCTAAATATCTGCTCTTGCCTAGGGCACCAAACTGCCTTGCACCGGTCCTGGGCGCGAACCGGGAGCCTTCGAGTTTGCATGCACTGCCCTGTGCGGCGAAGCACTGAACTGTAGGCGACTGCAGCAGCATCTCCCTAGGCAGCAAAAGTACCCACAGGCCGTGGACTGACTCCACTCACCCAGGCTGGCCATTAGATCCTCCTGGACAGGAAGGAGTATATTTTTCATATATAGGCAGAAAAGGGGTACTACAACTCCCAGCATGCCCAGCCAGCCATGCTGGCTGAGGAATACTGAGAGTTGTAGTACCTTTTCTGTCTAAACATGCACAGGACTGTGTCCTAGGTGTCATATATATTTTAGGCCATGGTTTCTGAGGATGCTCTGTGATATAGCTTGGGGTTGCAGCAGGACTCTGCTAGGGATCAGAATCCTGAGCAGGGCCCCCCGGGGTATCACGTTGGGTCAAGTTTCTCTGGAAGCAAAGCAGAAACAGATCAGCACCACGGAAAGCTCCAAGTGGTGCTGGGGCTGGAAGCCAGGCAGGATTTGCTGTATGCTGCTCCAGCAAGGATCACAGCAAGACTTGAGATTTATTGCAACAGAAGTTTGCTGGATTTAGGCTGGTTGGTCCCACAGCCATACTGAGTTCCTGGATTCTTTTGTTGTCCTTTGGACCTGGCTTCAGGTTTCTCCTTGATCCTGCTACCTAGTTTGCCCTTCAGTTCTGACTTATTCTTCAGGCCTGACTCCTGGCTCTTCCCATGACTTCTGGTTCCTGGCGCAACTCACCACTGTCCGTGGCCCAGTCCTGACAATCGCTCTTTGCCCCCCCCCTTTAAAAAAAAAAACACAAGCCAGGAACTATATTTTGAACTCAGCAAAAGCTGGGTGGGCCAACAATATCGGCCCTGCCCCCTGACTCACTCCCACAAAGCCAAGCTCTTTAACCTTCTCTTTCCCTGTGTGGACAGAAATGGAGGCTTTTGCCGTTGTGCTTCACCTCCCACTGAATCTTTCTGCCTGAGGTTTTTTTCTGAAATCAAATGGCCTCCCTTCCCCTATCCATATATCCCTTTTGTACAAATAAGGGTGTCCTTAAGAGACAGCATCCTTTAAAGACGCACACAGAGACTGACTTTAGAGCATATGTAAATTAGCATATGCAAATTTGTGGGAGGGTTGTTTTGTTTTTTTGTCCTGTGGGCCTGAGCCCTGGATCTTTTCAGTACCTAGCACCGCCCCTGCAAAAGGTCTAAGCCACACGGGGAGAGAAAAAAGAAGAACCCCTCTCTCAGTCAGAAATCAACCACCAGTTTCCAATTTAAGAAACCAAGTTTATTACAAGAGTGCAAGAAGAGACAAGAAGGAGAAACAAAGTACGTAGGGTTAAAGAAAAGATGATAAACAGCATGCTAACCTATGATAAATAAACCCTTTACAATAAATTGCCACATGTATGAGTCTCACGCACATCAGAAGCGGCAGCAAATGTGCCATACATCCGCACAATGAAAACTCTAATTCCATATTGATTCAGCTTGGCCAAGAGAGGAGCAGGGTAAGGACCCTATTAAGTATTCAATCATGTGCAAAGCATGTAAGCAAAAGACTGCAACTGTCCCTTTTTAGATAAAACTGGGGAAAGCACTTAAAGAGAAATGGCCTCATCAACCAGCTCTAACAGACTGGAGACACCATTCCTGAAGCCGGATAAGGGGCAGCTGCCCCAGTCAAAAATGCCTGCAGCTATATAGAGGCAGTGCGGTGCAGTGGTGAGAGTGTCGGACTGGGACTCAGGAGACTTGGGTCTCTGCCGTGAAGCTCACTCTGCCGTGAAGCTCACTGGGTGACTTCGGGCCAGTCACGGACTCTCAGCTTAACCTACCTCTCAGGGTTGTTGTGCGGATAAAATGGAGGAGGATCATGTACGCACCTTGGGTCTCCTTGGAGGAAAGGCAGGATATAAATGTGACAAGTAAATCAATAATAAATTGGGAAATGGATTCTGAGAAGCAGCACAGCATCACACCGCTGATAAACCAGTCCTCCACAAATTTGTCTAGGAGTGCAATCCTATGTGTGTTTAGACAGAAAAAAAGCCCTCCAACTCTAAAGCACTCCCCGACCAGCCATGCTGGCTGAAGAATGCTGGGAATTGTAGGACTTCATTGCTACATATTCATAGATCATAGAGTTGGAAGGGGCCTACAAGGCCATCGAGTCCAACCCCCTGCTCGATGCAGGAAACTAGAGGAGGGGTCTCCCATCCAAGTAATAACCAGGCCTGACCCTGCTTAGCTTTCCACGCTCAGACCTTGTAGCAGTGAGTTCCATAAGTTAATTGTGCACTGTGTGAAGAGGTGCTTTTGCTGACCTGGAATCAAGCGCCCGTCTGTTGCGTCGGGTGACCCCGAGTTCTAGTACTTTGGCAGAGGGAGAACAAAGGTTCTCTTCCACCACTTTCTCCAGCCCATAATAAGTTTATGAACCTCTGCCACGGGCATCTTTATTCCCACTTGTTGCCTACCTGTACCCTGGATAGTGTATGGATTTTGTTAAAAACTGTTTTGTCTGTGTTTCACGGCTTGTCAGGCATCTTTCGTTCTGCTGTCCGCTCATTGATGGAATGGTGGTGGGGTTTTTATAGGGATATACGAGAATTTCATTCCACTTGTGCAAGTGTGCAGTATGTTATTATGTTGTATTTTGGGGCTTTAATTTTTTATCAACTGCCCAGAGAGCTCTGGCTATTGGGCAGTACAGAAATGTAGCAAATAAGGCACAATCCTATTAATAAAATCATAATTAGAAAAAAAAAAAAAAGTCCCACTGCCGGGTCTCGCTCCAGCTTCAGCCCCGAAGCAGAAGAGGAGCTGGCACAGGGTGCAGGTCTCGCACCTGCGGCTGATTGGAACCAAGGCCCGCCGACCTTGGGAGCTGGCCTGGAAGGGACTTCGGACTTGCAGCCTTATCAACGCCGCCAGGAGAAGCGCCTGGTGGAAAGGCATGTGGCCAAAAGGAGGCGCAGCAGGCATCTTCGAGCAAGGCACCCGTGCCAAGACCCAGACTCAGACTTAAAAAGGAGGCCAGGGTCAGGATATATCTCGGCGATTCTGACAGGCTTCCATTTGTAGGAAGCAACGACTCCAATTCCTGGCTCTCGCACTCTGATCCTTGAACCCATCCTGTTGACCCCCTGGCTACTACGACTTTGGACTCTGACTCTCGCTCCTTGAACCACGATCTCCTGTCCACAGAACTTCGGACTGACTCGACTACGGGCTTGCTAATTGGACTGGTGCTTGATATACACGGCTGTGATTTATGGACTTTTTAAAGTTCTCCCCTCATGAGGTCATGCAGGGGAACGGATTACTTTCTGTGGCTCAGCTATTGTGTAGCAGCAATAAAGACTCTGTTTAGACCCACAGTGTCCGGGGTGTTGTGGCCGGGTCGGGACACCCACCGAGTTCAATGGGGCTTGCTCGTAGGAAACCGGCCATAGGATTGCCACCTTAAAGTGGATTAAGGCCGACTCTTACCAGATGGTTGTGCAGGTTTCAGGTGATACCTTTTCGGTGCTTTTGTGTTGCTACTGCCTGGTATTTTAAACTGTGATTTGAACGTATTTTAATCCGTATGTCAGATCAGATATTGCCCCGTCAGCCCTCACACACATACCGCACAGCAATTGGGGTTTTTAAAAAGCCTACCGTAACTGCAGCACAGAGGGCGATTTGGGGGTGGTGGTGGAAGGGATAACTCCCACCACATACTGCAAAAAAAAAAACCAGTCACTCCATGCCGTGTCCCGCCACAGACCCCACAAAAATCTCCCCCCTCCCGCAACATGGCTAGTAGCCCTGGATGGCAAATTTGCAAAGAAGTCAGGCTGGTATACATCATTCCCTCTTTTCAGCAATCTCCAGCTTCTGATTATCCCTTGTAGCTCCTCCACGGCAGCCCTTCCAACTTAGACAATGCTCAAACCACTAGAGTCATATCTCAACAATACTCGAGCTGGTGAGACATAGCCAGTGTAGCGTAGTGGTGAGAGTGTTGGACTGGGACTCGGGAGATCCGGGTTCTAGTCCCTGCTCGGCCATGAGACTCACTGGGTGACTTTGGGCCAGTCACGGACTCTCAGCCTCACCTACCTCACAGGGTTGTTGTGAGGATAAAGTGGAGAGGAGGAGGATTATGTAAGCTGCCTTGGGTTCCTTGCAGGAAAAAAGGTGGGGTATAAATATAATAAATAAATAAATAGCGAGAGCCAGTGTGGCGTAGCAGTGAGAGTGTTGGACTGGGACTCGGGAGATCTGGGTTCTAGTCCCCGCTCGGCCATGAAACTCACTGGGTGACTTTGGGCCAGTCACGGACTCTCAGCCTCACCTACCTCACAGGGTTGTTGTGAGGATAAAATGGAGAGGAGGAGGAGGATTATGTAAGCCCCCTTGGGTTGCTTGCAAGGAAAAAGGCGGGGTATAAATATAATAAATAAATAAATAAATAAATAGCAAGAGCCAGTGTGGCGTAGCAGTGAGAGTGTTTGGACTGGGACTCGGGAGATCTGGGTTCTAGTCCCCAGTCGGCCATGAAGCTCTCTGGGTGATTTTGGGCCAGTCACTGACTCTCTGCCTAACCTACAGGGTTGTTTTAAAGGCAAAATGGAGGAGAACCACCGCCATGTAAGCCATTCTTAGGCTGCTTGCGGGGGGGGGGGGGGGAAGGCAGGATATAAATGTAATATTACATTTAAAAGTAAAATAAAATAAAATAAATATCAATGCTGGCTAAAACAATACTATTACACTGGATAAAACAAAACTATTATGTTCCAATTCTTGGAACCCACTAGTTCTGATCCAGAGTCAGCCACACAGCTTTCACTGGATTGGGGCCACTGTTTCTGCAAATATAATGGTTGTAAACCGCCCTGAGGGCATCTGCCAATCAGGTGACATATACATTTAATAAATAAACAAAAATGAATAAATATTTCATTATTTATTTATTTATTATATTTATACCCCGCCTTTTTTCCTGCAAGGAACCCAAGGCGGCTTACATAATCCGCCTCCTCCTCTCCATTTTATCCTCACAACAACCCTGTGAGGTAGGTTAGGCTGAGAGTCAGGGACTGGCCCAAAGTCACCCAGTGAGTTTCATGGCCAAGCGGGGACTAGAACCCGGATCTCCCGAGTCCCAGTCCAGCACTCTCACCACTATGCTAAACGAATCTGAAATGCCCTGATGTGTTCCATTGGGGTGGGGGCGGGGAGAGAAATACAGCTCATGATCATATACAACCAACTGGAGATCGGGAAAGATTCCTGCCTTGTGGCATCCAGACATTCATTTATTAAATCATGAGAATGTGGGATGGCCGAAGCAAGAAAATCTTAACGCAGTTCAGAAACGCACAGCACGAGGAAAGACAAGTTAGCGTAGCTATTTATTAGGATAAATAATCATCTAAAAAAAAACAAAAAACCTTTGATCACACAAGAGACAGACAGAAATTCCTTCATGTGTTTGGCCAACATACCCATGCGTCATAGTCTACAGGGGCAGGCCCTTATGCCACCAACAGACTGATTTATTCGATCTGGCTCAAGCAGGGGGAGAAGAGAGCAGGGAAAGGGGTCCCTTATAACTCCATAGCAATGAAGGCAAAATGTTGTAGGTTCAGGGGTGTTTTCTGCATTTTTCATGTTCGTCATTAGAACATAAAACGTGCAGCAGGTAGAACACAGAATTAATTGAGAAGTGGCTCTCGCTTTCTGTTGCACACTAGGCCACATCTACCTTTGTGCACGAGTAGCACTGGAAGGAGCCGCTTCGCGCACTACACAGAGGCAAATCTGGGTTTTGCTGCTAAGCGCTCAACAGCAAGACATAGTGGGGCCTAAACTAGCATCCCTGTATGATGCATGCATCTCATGCGTACGTTATGTTTTGTTAGGTGTACACTCGAAAAAGAACTGGGCCGAACTGGGTGGAATTTTTCTCCAGATGGAACTCATATAGGGCAAGGGACCAGAGCTATGCCGGAGAAAGTGCAGGCAACCGGGGTCAGTTTACTATATCTGGTGGATGTGTCCCAAGGCTAACCAAAAAGGAGCCGCTCAAAGTGCCTTACACAAATATAAAAACTGGTATGTTCCTATCCCACCCGAGCATCTTTTTCTATTTAATGGACATTTCGCAGTTTGTATCTGTGTCCTCTCTCTCTGGTTACTTGAGGTTTTCATTTCATAGATCTGATCTATGAAGGGGCCTACAAGGCCATCAAGTCCAACCCCCTGCTCAATGCAGAAAACTAGAGGAGGGGTCTCCCATCCAAGTAATAACCAGGCCTGACCCTGCTTAGCTTTCCACGCTCAGACAAGCCGAGCCAGCGTGAGCCGTATTTGGTTGAGTGGTTTTGCATTCATGTCTATCTGGAAAAGGAATATCGAGGTTTAAAAACAACAACGCAACAACCCTGAGATGTACACCTAAAAATACATAATGTGTGAAGCAGCCCGTATTACGGTCATGTCTAAAAACGCTCTTTTTCCAGCCAGCAAGAGGACAGCACTGTGCTAGTCGATATACAAAACACAGCAGTGATCTGGTTCTCCTCCCAAAAGGTTTATAACAGGGATGCAGAACCACTATAACCTCGAGGGCCACATTCCATTCTGGAGAAGCTATCGGGGCCCACATTTCACTGGTGGGTTGGGGCCAAAGGCAAAAGGGCGGGGCCAAAATACCAGCATATTGTAGCTTAAAGCTCTTCCTGCCAGAAACTAAGCCTTACTGGCAAATGCGGTTCAATGTAAGCAAGTGTAAAGTGGGATACCTTTTGTGATGGACTCCTTACCTAATCTTTCTAGACTGCTACTGGAGGCGGGGAGACAATTTGGCTAAAATTGATGGTGGTGTGGTGTGGCTTGTGGATTTCATTAACCCCCCGCTCCCAAACCACACACACACACACACACACACACACACATACACACACCACACACACAATTTGCTCCCTCCCTGACCACAAGTAATCTGATTCAGACACCTGTCTGGCTTCTGAGATTGTAGCAGCCATTTGCCTACACACACAAACACTTCCAAGGCACATCTTTGCAGCCATGAGGGCTAGAAACATTAAGACAAAAACACCTTCCAGAAAGCTGAGATCTCAGACAGCTGAACCCTGTACTTTTGCTGTGCTCCCATGGAATCACAGCTGACGAATAACCCCAATTATGTCCCTTCATTCTCAACTGCTCTCGGCCTTTCAAGAATTAAAACAAAAGAGAAGTCCTTCATTATTCCTTCAAAAGAGAGCCAGCTAAGGGTGCAACACATACCCACAAAGCTCGGCAGCAACAGCTGGGATAGCGCCCAGCATGCAAGCCCAGCGGAATGGGAGAAGCCTGACGCGGAGAGGCGTCAGCCCCAGCAGACCTGGACGGGTGAGAATCGCCAAAGGTCGGGGTGGCCCATGTGGAGCAAATTGTGGTAAGGGGAGGAGCTCCACTGGAACGCAGGCAGGTCATCCCAGGTAGGTCCACTGGTGGCGATGAAGCTATAGTTCTTGGCCATCTCAAAGGAAGTGACCTGGGGGAAAGAAGAGACAAGAGTGAAAAGTTGGAAAACTGCCGCTCACGTCCTCCTCTTCACCTCTGGTCAAACAAGGCTGACAAGTGTTTGGAGTCTTCCAAGAACCTGCAGAACCTGTTTGGTCACATCCAAGCAGAGGACAAAAAAGAAGCATAACACATGCACTGTGAGAAGGGAGGCATCTTTTAAAGCAATCTCTTTATTAGAAGAGCCAGATTCAAAGTGCTTACATTAACATTTAAAGCCCAAAACGGTTTGGGGCCAGGTTATTTGAAGGAATGCCTCGTCCCATACGAGCTGCCCAAACCCCGAGATCTTCCTCAGAGGCCCTTCTCAGAGTGCCCCCTCCAAAGGAAGCCAGGAGGGTGCCTACAAGAGGAAGGGCCTTCTCAGTTGTGGCACCCCATCTGTGGAATCAGTTTCCCAAGGAGGTGCGCCTGGCGCCTACCCTCTACTCTTTCAGGCGCCAGGTGAAGATCATTTTATTTGCTCAATATTTTAATGGTTGATTTTATTCCTTTTATTATCGCCATTGTACCTCTGGATTGAATTTATTTTGGCTGCTTGTTTGTATCACGTTATATTTTAATATGTTTTGTGTTTTTGTACTATTTTTGTTATTTCAGTGTTGTGCTTTGGAAACCGCCCAGGGAGCCTTTTGGCTGATGGGCGGTGAATAAATATATGAAATAAATAATAAACAAACTATTTAAAAAAACCCTATTGTTTGTCTCCAGCCAGAGAGCTGCCGCCGCCGCCCGCCGCCCATTTTGCAGAAACCCTCAGCTCCTCTCAAGGTAGCTTTCCTCTCCTTCACTCACAGCCCCTCACCTTCATATCAGTGCCCCCGTGTGGCCTCTGGCGCAGGGCCCCAAAGGGGTATGTGCCGTTGGCGGGGTTGAGGTCTGAGCGGGCGGCAATCGAGTTTTCACCGTTCTGCTGCGGATCGCAGGCCTGGCACCGGGAGAGTGGGTCCCTGGGGAAGTTGTTGAACCTGTGTGGAGACAAGGAGGAGGAGCTCAGTGCAGTCCAGATTTCAAGGCAGTGAAAAAGCATGAGCTTCTGTCTGCAGAAGCATCCACCTTTCGTGTGTGTGTGCACACATGCGCGCACACGACTCGGAGATGTACTGAAACGGAAATCTGGCTTGCTTGAGCACGACAGATTTTTAATTTTATTTATTATATTTATACCCTGCCTTTTTTCCTGCAAGGAACCCAAGGTGGCTTACATAATCCTCCTCCTCTCCATTTTATCCTCACAACAACCCTGTGAGGTAGGTTAGGCTGAGAGTCAGTGACTGGCCCAAAGTCACCCAGTGAGTTTCATGGCCGAGTGCAGGGATTAGAAACTGGATCTCCCGAGTCCCAGTCTAGCACTCTCACCACTACGCCACACTGCTCGCTTCCAATCCGACGATCGGAAGCAGGCCAAGTCAAGTTTTTTCCACGGACTTCCGCCTGTAAGACAGACCACGGTTTGCGGTTTTGTTTTGTTTTCTGTTTTAACTGCCAATGGAATATGCGCAAACCAGCACCTGGAAAGCACATGGTTTTAACTTTGGCAATTTGCGCAAATCCCACTGGGAACACTCTTTTCAGCTTCTTGGCCGGGGACCTGGATGAGCCACTGAGCTTACCCATGAATCACCTACCCAGTTTCTAAGCATTTATCCTACTTATGGGCTGCCCAGCTGGCCCCACCCATTAGCTTCACCCGTCTCATCCCGCCCACCCCGGGGTTTCAGAATTGAGGAGATGCTGTGCCGAGGCCCTTTTTCACGCAGGCAACTCCCAACTGGCAGAGGGCAGCGCCAGCAAAGCCCTCACCTCATAAGCCGGATCATAGAGTCCATGTCTCGGACGAGGGTCTGGTTGCGCCGGAAGATCTGGGCCCGGGGGTTCTTGTCGTAGGTGAACCAGTCGCCGTACTTCTCCACCAGCTGAGGAAGGCCGCTGGTGTTGAAGATCTCTTTGAAGTACCTGGGAGCCGAGAAACAAGCCACTCAAGAGAGGTTTGGGACTGGACCACCAGCCTTTTTTAACTGGATCGTTTGTAAACTAGAGGTGGCGGGGATTGAACCTGGAAATCGTCTGCATGCAAAGCCCGTGTTCTGCCCACCGAACTACGCTCCCCCGCCCACAATAAAGATTGCAACCATGAATACAGTTTTACGCGAGAAGTTGGTCTTCGGCTAGGTCAGACGCTTGGTCCATCTAGCCCAGGGGTGCAGAACCGCACACCTGGAGGCCAAATCCAATCGGAGCGTGAAAGAGGCGCCCAACTTGCTCGGTGCTTGCAGGAGCCGGCTCGTATAAGCGCCGGCCAAGTCGGCTTCTTTATGCAGAGACAGGCACAGAGCTCTGCATCTCTCCTTCTCCGGGTCTGGATGATGTCATAGAAGGGGGAGGGGCTTCCGGGTGCCCCCCCCCCGTCCCCTTGACATCATCTGGACCTGGGAGGGGGGCATTCTGGCCCCCACTCCTGGTCTACACTGACTGGCAACCAGAGGAGGCTGGCGGCTCCGACATCAGCAGGACTTGTGTATCCACTCCGGATTTTACTCTGAACTTTTAAGGAACTATCTATGGTGCCAAACCGACTTTGGGGATAGGGGTCAGCACCGTGGGTAGCTCCTTTAAGGTTCAGGGTGAAATCCGGACTGGATTCACAGCCCCACTGACATGGGAGCCACTAGCCTCCACCGCTGGCAATGGCTCCCCAGGGTTTTAGACCCTGGAGATGCTGGTGACGGAACCCGGGACCGCCAGCATGTAAAGCCATGTACCCCACCACGGAGCTACGACCCTTCCCCACCAGCAAACGGAGGGAGCAGGGACAGCAACGGGCAAGGGAATCCTTACGGCACGTTGTAGCTCGCCCAATAACCCTCTTGGTACAACTCTTTGGTCTTGTCGTCCGAAATCACCATCCCCCTGGACAGAGAGAAGGAAAGAAAAGCAGGGAAGATGGTTTGAGATCAGGGGCCAGGTTAGACATCTAAATAGCCATGAAAAATCAGCCCCAGCCAGAGCGCTGGCAAGATCTAATATCCGCTCGCCCACTCCACCCCCCGGGGGTGGAGGGATACCTGGAACACAGGAGGTTAGAACAGGTAGACAGGCAAGTGGCCGCACAGAGGGACAGGCTAGTGGCTGCCCTTAAGTGATGCGTTGACCAGACTGAGGGAGCACGGCAGAACTGGGGGCAGGCAGTGGCACAAGACTGGCTCCTCTAGCATCACTGGATTCTCTAGGTCAGGGCTCTCCAACCTTGGGTCCCCAGATGTTGCCGGCCTACAGCTCCCGGCACGCCCAGCCAGCATGGCTAATGGCAAGGGATTCTGGGAGCTGGAGTCCAGCAACATCTGGGGACCCGAGGTTGGAGAGCCCTGATCTAGGTGCTCAACAGAGCACTTCTGAGGGTGCCCACGTGCTCCTCCTGAGGTACGCCTCAGGAGCATTCAGTGTTGCAGCACCCGCCCTCTGGACCGCTTGACCAACTGTCATTAGAGCAGTGTTTCTCAACCTTGGGTCCCCAGATGTTTTTGGCCTACAACTCCCAGCATGCCCCAGCCAGCTATGCTGGCTGGGGCATGCTGGGAGTTGTAGGCCAAAAACATCTGGGGACCCAAGGTTGAGAAACACTGCATTAGAGAGACCTGCACGGTCCTGACGTTCAGACATCTTCTTAAACTCATCTCGGCTTTTGAAAAAAAAAAAAATTGTTTACATATATATATTTTACACAGGCTTCCCTTGAAGTGTGACCCAGCCAGGCACGGTTTGTAACACACAGCAGTGTGTGTGGCTTTACCGCTGTTCAGTTTGTATTGTGTTGTTGTTATTGTTATATTTCTTGTCGGGTTTTTATGCCATTGTATTTTATATCCAACTCTTTGTATACAGTCATGCCTTGGATCGAGAGCACAATTTGTTCCGGAAACGTGCTTGTAATCCACAACACTCTTATATCAAAACGAAATCCCCTCCCAAAAAATTTGTACAGAGATTTTTAATTTAAGCCGTACTACAGTACTTGTCTTGCAAGACGTCGCTTGTATATCAAGTCCAAAAGAAATTAAATAAATATTTAAAAATGTGCTTGTCTTGCAAAACGCTCTCAAACCAAGTTACTTGCAATCCAAGGTATTACTGTACCTTTGTGGAAGGTGGTATATAGATTTGAATAACAACAACAACAACATTCAGCTTTAAACTGCCTGCCATTTAATCCCCTGACCAATCACCAGGACCTGACCTGCAGGGCTTTTGCTTCCAACCCCGAAGCTCAGGACAGTGCTGGCTCCAGGTTCTGAAAGGCCCCTGGGCAAGACAACCTCAAGGGGGGGGGGGGGCTCAGTGAACCTTCCGCCTCACACCATCGTCACCAGCCGCTCTGGCTGTTGTGATATGTATCACTTCACCAGCTGTAGCACACTGTTTTTCACCAGCTGTAGCACACTGTTTACACATGGAAAGAACAGAATGGCTGTAAACAAGTTTGTTATGTCTTTCTGGGTTCTCGTGTTGTTTCGCATGGGAAGCCTAGACCGTGGGAGCATTATGAGCTGGTCACATGGTTTGTATGTTCTGATGACGTGCTAACTTGTTTTTCTGTCTGAAGCCATCTTAGAGAGAGGCAGGACTGCTTTCTCTCTTCTTTGTTCTTCTTGCTGGACTTTTGTTTACTGCAACAATGTAACGCCTTTGCTGAGGTGGAGTGAAGCTCAACTTACTCCACTGGATGTAATGCTTGCTATGCGTTTATACTCTGCACATGGAGTGTAACTAGGAAATGTATACTCTGTAGAACTTTGCTTGCTAAGTGAATAAACAGGCAGAATTAGACCTGTGGTGTTCCAGAGTGTTTCCTGACTCCATGGATTAATCTGCAAACGGGGAAGCTGGAAGCAAGTTGGATTACAGGCAGGCTGGGCTGGCATCTGCACAACACGCAGCACGCTGCGAAAAGGGGGGAGCTGAGATCTGGAAGATCTGTGTGTGGAATAACAGGCCTCTGCTAGCACACAGACAGGATTTTAAATCTCCCATGCGCACACGCACTCTGCTGCTCACACACACACACGCACCAACACTGGCTCCTCCTCTTCCTCATCATTGCTACCGCTTGCTCGCTGGACAGGCAGAGAGCCAGGGAGCAAGCAGCATCTCCTGCTCCTCCTTCTCGCCACTGCCACTGTCTGGGCCAGGCAGGTGAACAAGCAGGTTGCAAAGGCGAAGAGGAGAAGCGACTCCGGGGGACTCGTGTCAGTGGGGCCCCCCCCGCTGAGATGTGGGCCCTAGGGAGGAGCCCAGCCATGCCTACGCCTCGGCTCCCGATGCAAAACAATCCAGGACAGGATAGAAAAATGGCAAGAACGGAAGAAGAACCAGAAAACCGTGGCCCCTTCTGATCTTCAAGGGGATCTGCACAAGCCTTGAAGGCCAGCTCCGCCCGCACTGCAGAGGAAACCGGCTGGTTTCCTCCAAGTCCTTCCGGCCCCCCATGGGATTCCTTGGAGTGTTTTGCATTGGAACAGCAAAAAGCGTTCCGGGACAGCAGACACACTTTCTTATCGGAAACCCCCAGAGGCTTCTTCCAAAATGAAGTGTCCATCTCAGGGTACCCAAGAGGGGGCGTTTCAGTATCGCAGACCATGCCATAAAGAGGAACAAGCAGACATTCGCACAGCAATCCCTGCAGGAAGGGCGTAGGGTTTACAGGAGTGTGGAGCTGGGGAGGGAGCCACATGGGGCATTGTCATGGACCAGGACCCCAAACCCTTCCCCTTAGAGGATCCCGACTTCTTGTCCTCAGGAGAAGAGGCTCCAGGGTTAACAGTTCAGGGAGAAGACTTGGTTACAGAAAGGCATTAAGAGATTTCCACTGCCACGGGATCCATTTCTCCAGGAAAACTCAAGGGACCTGCCCACCCCCCCGGCATCCAGAGGAGGTTGTATTGCCATCCTTGGACTCTGAGGACTCCAGCCGTGAAGACATCAGCACGCCTGTGTCATCACAGCCTGAGGCTGCTAAAACAGACCAGGCCCCTTTAAGAGAAAAGGCCGTGGGTCGGTGTGAAGGCAGGGCTAACCAGCCTAAAGGAAGCCAACCCCCTACCTAAGGCTCTGTCACCAGCTGCTGCTTGTTGGAGCAACATACAGACAAACCGCTCTGGCTTCTGGCCCCAGCAATGATCGGAGCTCTCCATGGCGCTGTCCTATAACCTGACCTGCCCAAAACCTTGGGAAAGACCTGATCCCTAGTGGAACCCTGTAACCCAGGATTCACCAGCACCCAACAAGCAGTAAGCCCTTGCCACAGAAGAGGCAAAACAGAACAGGCACCTCTGCTTGGCAAACAAGATACAGTCGTTTGCACTTACGGGATCTGCTCCAACACAGTGAGCACGCCCTGCTGGAGGCTCGCCTTGCCTGGGATGAAAGATTTATAATCCACGATCATCCACTGGTTATTGTACCTATGCAAACAACGAAACGTATCAGGAAGAGTGCCTAGGAAGTAGAATGCATAGAATTAGAGGGTCAGAAACTGGTGGCCCTTAGACTAAATCTAATCAAGAGAGGTGCCATTTCCCCAATTCCACCCCCCTGCTCAAACTGCCAAGCCCCAGAGGCAAAAGACTGCATGGAGAGTAGGGATTCGGCAAGAGGCCATTGGGAAGTTGGCCCACCACCACTCGGCTCCCTTTTCGAAGGGGTCATCTAGCAAAACTAACTGATCACCAGGGATTTAAGCACAACACCAGAGCAAGGCTTGCGGGGAGATATTGTTACCATGTGGTGGCTTAGAAAACCACACTTCCAGCCTTGCACATTTTAAGTTTCTAAGCACCGTTCCCAACAGGTTACAGGCAAGGCAAAACGCATGCTGCAATTGCGCCGGTGAGCAAAATGGAGCACTGCAGAATTCAGCTTCCTGAGAAGCCCAACTTTGTAACCAATGCTCAAAAGTGTACAGACAATACAACACACACACCAGGGGTAGTCAGTTTGTGGCTCTTGAGATGTGCTTGCCTACAACTCCCATGATCCCTCACCATTGGCTATGTTGCCTAGGGACGATGGGAGTTGTCAGCCAAAACATCTGGAGGGCCAAAAGTTGCCCACCCCTGAACAGAAGTGGTTATAGGTTGAGCAGGACCGCCCCAACCCAGTTACTATTTTTATCTATTTAGTACAGGTGTCGGGCCCAGCCTGACAACAGGTTTATCCTGTTCTTCCTCCACAAAGTTCAGGGCAGCGTACCCGTTCTCCCCACTTTTATCCTCACCACACCCCTGTGATGTAGGCTTGGCCGAGAGATGGTGACTGGCCCAAATTCACGCAGCAAGCTGTGTGGCCGGCCAAGTAGGGAATTTTTGAACATGGATCTACCCAGTCTAAATTCAGCTCTCGAGCCATGCAAGCACACAGGCTTTCAGGAGGAGAATAGCTTCACGGTCGTGAGATTCCTACAAGCCTGCACAAAACAAGCCACACCGAGAGAAAGTTCCTGGCTTGGCCATTGGCCCACAGCCCCTTCAGGTCTCTCGTATGTATACACACACACAGAGAAAACCACATTATATGATGCCAGACTACTTGTCCCAGAACTGCCTATGCTAACGGGGTCTTTTCCATCACCGGCTACCGGTTCCCTTTTAACTGGAGATCTGGGGATTGAACTGGGGACAGTGGAGGCTGGTGGCGCCAATGTCAGTGGGGCGCTATATCCACTCCGGGCTCCAGCCTGAACAGTTAAGGAACTATCCATGGTGCCGAACACTGCCCAAACCAGGTTCGGCGGCCACCCTGGGCTTTCAAGGAACTATCCGTGGTGCTGGGCCCCAAACCCCATATTCAGCACCATGGATAGCTCCCTTTTAAAAGTTCAGACTGAAACCCAGAGTGGATACACAGCCCCTCTTGACATCAGATCCAGCTGCCACCGCCGACCGGGGACTTTCTGTGCGCACAAAGCACGCTCCGCTACCCGGCTGCAGGCTCCCCCCCCCCCACTCACGTGCCGCTGTTGAACCTCTGGAAGATGGCCGCCCACTCCGCCCCGCTCTTCGCGAGCCGGTTGGCCACAATGTTGCGCAGCCATTCCAAAACGCTCCCTTTGGCCTGGACGTACTTCCACAGGGTGCCGTTGCTGTTGCCGATGGTGGTTTCCAGGGAAACCTGCAGAGGCGGGGAAAGGTCTGAGCGAGCCACAGGTCCAATTTGGGATTCTCCTCCTGACGTTGCTGCAGCCAATTCATACAGGCAACGTGACTAATTGCAGTATATTGGCCTGCGCTGGGAGACTTGCTATTCCTGGATTCAGCAACGCAGTGCCCGTGGGCACGACAATACCTCCACAGACACTTCCCTTGGCACCCAGCAAGGTCGCCTGCCCCCCTCAACGTTGTTTTGTTGTTGTTTTTTTAATTACCTTGGGCAGCTTTAAAATAGGCGTGGGCAATGTCCAGAGGTCCAGGAGCCATTTTTGCACCCCCTGGCATGCGCTGCAGTCCGTAGGGCCTTGTGGGGCATCGGGGGGGGGGGGGGGGAAGAGTCAAAATTGCCGACAGAGTGCCACAATGGTTGTATTTAGCTTGTATCCAACCGAAGTTTAACCCTCTTGGTGCTCCGTAACTACAGAGCACCCAAAGGGCCACATTTAGCTTGCAAGCAAGCTATGTGTGACCGTTTGGGCGCTCCATAGCTGATACGGACGCCATGTTTCCCCCCGGGGGGGGGGCGGGTTACAATTTTGTAGGTGGCGGCAAGGCTGCGTGTGTGGCCCACAACCTGCATATCGCCCCCCCCGCCCCCGTTTTAAAGCAACATAACCCCAGCATCTGGCCGACTAGTTCACACGCAGGACATGAGGGCAACTTCCTTGCCGCAGGCTGCTGTTTTCCTTCCCTCAAGTGATATTCAGTGGTATACTATAGAGCAGTGTTCTCCCACCTTGGGTCCCCAGAATGTTTTTGGCCTACAACTCCCAGCATACCCCAGCCAGCATAGCTGGCTGGGGCATGCTGGGAGTTGTAGGCCAAAAACATTCTGGGGACCCAAGGTTGGAGAACACCGCTATAGAGCTTCTAAACATAAGATTCCATATAGCCATTTTACGTACTAATAGTGAACTCATTCTCCGGGAGTGGATCCTTAGCTAGACAAAATGGCACCTTCCACGCACACGAGGGAGGCATCCGTAGGCACGGGGGAGCCCCAAGATTTCCAGAAGTACAAAAAAGTTAGGGACGATCTCACCCCCCCCCAAAAAAACCTCAAATGGGCCAATGAGGATGGAGCATGCACAGTGGCCCCAGAACTCTGACACCATCCTTGTACACGTCTACTCAGAAGTAAGGCTTAGCGAGTTCAGTGGGGCGTACTCCCAAGGTAAGTGTGCATAGGATTGCGGCCTGTGTGTCTGTTGGGAGGGGGGGGGAACCCCAGACAACGGGGGTGGGGCGGAGAGATAGAATGGAATGGTATCCTGAGAAAGGGCATGGCTGGCGGGCTGGAACTCTGAACAGGAGCGGCTCCACCCTGTCACATTTCGTTGCATCCACCCACTCCACCTCATCCTGACTAGGAGCCATTCACAGACCTGAATTTGGATCGGGTCCCTTTTCAAAGCTATCGAAGCCAGAGGCTATCACCACATCTTGCGGCTGTGAGTTCCACCGATTTAACAGGGCCTTCTGGCGAAGAAGTCCTCTCTTACGCCTGCTCTGATTCTCCTGCCACCCCAGTTCTAGCTCTGCCTGCTTCTACTTGCAGAGGGTCCCCAAGGTTTCAGGTAAGGGGGGTCTTTCCAAGTTCTGCTAACAGGCACCATTTTGGACCGGAGAGCCCAGGACCGTCGGCGTGCAAAGCTTGATCCGGAAACAGAACAGAGGAGGAGGCAGGGACACGTGCCACTCACCAGGCCACTACTCAAGACGTAGAAGTCATCTCCAGAAAAGATGGTGCCTGGATAGGAGGAGAACGCCTGAGCGTACCCGGGAATCAAGCTGTCACCTGGGGAAGCCAAATGCAAGCAGCCGTCAGCACCCATCCGAAAACAGACAAACACACACACACACACACACACACACACACACAGCCCCCATTTTGAAGGATAGAGTGAGGTCTGTGCACCCCAGGTCTTCCACAACAAAGAACAACACGGACGCAGGTAACTTCCTAGGAAGGTTCAGTGGCTGCAAGTAGTTTCCATACAGACTAAGAGCATGATCAGTCTCTCAGCCTAACCTACCTCACAGGGTTGTCGTGAGGATTAAATAGGGGAGAAGGAGAATCATACGTGCTTCCTTGGTAATAATGATAATGAGGAGGAGAAGAAATAGTGTATGAAGTGCAGCGATATTGTATTATTATTACATTTATTCTTATTATTATAATTCTATCCCGCCTTTCCCCCCCCCTCTTTCAAAGAACCCAAGGCTGCTTACATGGTCCTCCTCCTTTCTATTTTATCCTCACAACAACCCTGTGAGGTAGGTTAGGCTGAGAATCAGCGACTGGCCCAAAGTCACCCAGTGAGTTTCATGGCCGAGCGGGGACTAGAACCCGGATCTCCCGAGTCCCAGTCCAACCCTCTCACCACTACGCCACGCTGGCTCTCTAGAATAATAATAATAATAATAATAATAATAATAATAATAATAATAATAATAATAAGAAGAAGAAGAAGAAGAAGAAGAAGAAGAAGAAGAAGAGCAGCAGTGTTTGAAGTGCTCTGAACACTTCCAAAATGCTACGTAAAATGCTGAAGCATTATGGGATCCAAAGAAGTATTTGGGCATGCACCATTATATCTTTCCCTTCACAAAATTTGAACAACAGATCCCCCATGCAGGATCACAAGCTGCTTTTGAAAATCCCCTCAATTTCAAAAGCAGTTTTGCCTTCAAGCGCTGGAGGTTGCTCCTTTTGAAAAACACAGGCCCAAAGTCCCCCTTACCCCAAACCCGGACATAGAAAACCGGTTGCGTCGCTCTCTGGATCCCCCGGCACGATTAATTACTAATTTTTAAGATCCCCCGTGCTGCAAGCTTCTCTCGGATTTGAGATTATGTGATTCTGATGACCCCCACCCCTCGAGCAATAAAGTCTTTCTGCAAAAGGGGGAAGGGGGGCTTGGCTGGTACCAGAACCTCCTGACACTCTGGGATTAAGGAAAATGCTCAGGGCCAAAGGATTCCCCTTCCAGCCTCGTCCACCCCATTCTCGTTTCCTGCTACTCACTGCGGGATGAAGTCCGGAATGGCAAAGTATACTTCTTGAGGATTCGCAGCATGGACTGATAGGCGTTCCACGTGTCGTGGGAGATGAGGAGGTCCTGGTTGCCAGGCAACAGCTTGATCAAGGCGGAGCACGACCCAGAGCCCAAGATGCGCTGGTTCCCGGATTTGTTGAGGGCCGATTGCAGGTCTTCCAAATCACCCCCGAGCTGGAACAAGCTAGGAGAGGGGAAAAAAAAAAATCAAGCCGCTTGGGTGAGAGGCGAGTCGAGACCCTTTTAAAGCCCTCCAAATTGGTGGCCGTCACTACATCTTGCGGAAGCGAATTCCACAGTTTAACTCTGCGCTGTGTGAAGAAGTCCTTCCTTTGATCTGTCCCGATTCTCCCACCAATCAGCTTCATGGGATTGACCCCCAGTGGGTTCCAGTATTATGAGAGAGGGAGGAAAACGTCTCCCCGTCCACTTTCTACACAGCATGCATAATTGTGTATACCTCGATCATGCCTCCCTTTACTCATATGACAAAGCCACAAAACCCCTGCAGGATACCGAGAGTACATTCCGCAGGAAGCGGCAACCAGTCCCAAATCTGATGAGCATGCTGGTGTGTGACTCCCTTGTTTGCCTCATCTGCGCATGACATTTTCAGGCGCCTGCTTAACATCATGCGTCATTCTGCCCCGCGCAACAACCCCTCGTGGATTTTTACCCACCCACCCCTCTCATGCGAAGCAAGACTCACAGGAAGCCAAAGGGGGCAATGGAGAACTGGCCAGTTGGGAAGGACACCTGGCCGTTGTAACCATCCTCGAGACCCTTCAACTGCAGCAGAGCGAGGCGTACCTGGAAGTTTGGATGGACAACACACGGGAATCACTCACAGACCCAGGCATTAAAAGTGGCAACAGGAGCTGCCAGAATGTAAGACTCCGGACATAAAAATCAAATGGCATTAAGAACATAAGAGCAGCCCTGCTGGATCAGACCAAGGGTCCACCTAGTCCTGCATTCTGTTGCCACAGTGGCCGACCAGCTGCCCACGGTCATGAAACCACAAGCAGGTCATGAATGCAACAGCACCCTCCCGCCCATGTTCCCCAGCAACTGGTGCACAGAGGCACACTGCCTCTGATACTGGAGGAAGCATATAGCCAATCAGGACTAGTAGCCATTGATCGCCGTCTCCTCCTCCAGGAATTTGTCCAATCCCCTTTTAAAGCCCTCCAAATTGGTGGCCTTCACTACAACTTGTGGAAATGAATTCCATAGTTTAACTATATGCGCTGTGTGAAGAACTACTTCCTTTTATGTGTCCTGAATCTCCCACCAATCAATTGGGCCCCAATTCTTTTCCCTTTCGATTTTCATGGGGCCTAGTCCAGCAGGACATTCTCCTGCACAACTGATGTGGGTTTTTCCAGAAAATTTTGAATTGGAAAACAGGAACGCAGAAGCAGCTAGCAAGAATCCTAAACTGGCCAAGTGGTGAGGCTGATGCATTACATCCTTTTGCAAGCACGCACACACACCCTTTGTCCAGTCTCGGACGCTTCCAACCACAACAGCGCATGAACCGGCCTTTCCATTCTTCTGCGGCCGTGATTTTTCATACGGTATATAGCAGGGCTGCAGAATTCTTTTCAGCCTGAGGGCCGTAGTCCAGTTTGGAGAACCCCTCAGGGGCCGCACAAAGGCAAAAGGGACATAGTGGGGGGAAACCAAACACAAGCATATCTTCACTTAAAGCTCTTCCTACTGGCCACTAAACCTTAAGAGAGGCATTTCACAACTGCACAAAAGCCAGGAAACCACCCAATGATTGGTAGTTGGGGTTCAGGGGGCATGGCCGAGAAACCCCAGAAGGCCAGATTGGGACCCTCAGCAGGCTGGATTTGGCCCCCAGGCCTGAGGTTCTGTATAGCATACAGGAACAGCACAACTGGGACCCACAGGGCAGTAAAATAACTGCCAGAGTAATAACTGAGACCAGAAGGTCCGAGCATGTAACACCAATTCTGGCCCACTTGCATTGGCTACCTGTATGCTTCTGAACCCAATTCATTTCATAGATCATAGAGTTGGAAGGAGCCTACAAGGCTATCGAGTCCAACCCACTGCTCAATGCAGGAAACTAGAGGAGGGGGTCTCCCATCCAAGTAATAACCAGGCTTGACCCTGCTTAGCTTTCCACGCTCAGACAAGCTGAGCCAGCATAAACCACAGGCCTGTATTTCAAGTTGCTGATGCTAACCTATAAAGCTTTACATGGCTTAGGACCATAGTACCTGATGGAGCGCCTCTCCCGACCTGAATCTACCTGGACGCTATGATTGACATCCGTGGACTTCCTCCAAGTGCCACTTCCGAGGGAGGCTCGGAGGGTGACAACAAGGGGGAGGGCCTTCTGAGTGGTGGCCCCCCGATTATGGAATGATCTTCCCAGTGCGGCCCGCCTGGCGCCAACTTTGTTATCCTTTCGGCACCAGGTTAAGACTGCCCTCTTCTCCAAGGCATTCAATGGCATATGGAGGGCATTTATGTCGGTCTAGTTGTCTTGAAATTGTTTTAGCTGCTCAAATTGTTTTAAATTCTGTTTTGAATTTTGTATATTGGTGTTTTATGCTGTTTTCATTGTATTTGTGGTTTGTGCTTTTTATTAATTGTTGTGAACCACCCAGAGAGCTTCGGCTATTGGGTGGTATAGAAATAATAATAATAATAATAATAATAATAATAATAATAATAGTGGAGAAAGCCCAACACAAGTCTGCACACACACACACACACACAGTTTTCCCCTAAGGGAGGGGGCGAGGGAGGAGGGATGAAGTCACAGGAAAAGCAGCCAGACCGGTCGTCATCCCTAACAAAGAAGAGTCTCGGTGGAGATCTACAAAAAACCCAGGAAGGACCATCAAGGACCATCAAACTATCAGGGCAGTCTCAAAGAGCTGCAAAGTACCAGTACGGCACCTTTTCCCGGGCAGGAATAAGCCCACCTAAAACGAAGGGGCAGGCATAAGCCCCACCTGACCTGGAGGGCGGGGAGAGCGGGAACTCCGGGGTAGAAAACCCCTCTCCCTTCCGGTAAAGGGTTGTTGGGAACCAGGGTACATTGGGGCCAACGTCGTCCGTCAAGCGGCAGCCCGAATAAGCCAGTCTCATCCCCAGATGGGCCGACCCGGAGCCAGGCTGAAACTGACTAGGCGTAGAGTCTTTGGTCTGAGGTAACTGACTAGATTCACTCCGCTAGCCTAAGAGCCTGTTCATTGAGAAACGCAGGGGTCAACTAAGGTTGTGTTGACATTGTAGTATTCCTGGAAAGCTGCTAGTTCCGGTTAACCCGTTAAGCGCCGAACTCACGCAAAGGATCCTGTTGGTGATCCTTCACATTATTATTATTATTATTATCAACAACAACAACAACAACATCCACCTGATCTCCCTGGGGAAAACAGATCTAGTGTCACCCCTTGCTGGGAAACTATTATGCCACAAAAGTCAACCTGGCCCCTGGTTCACCCCGCAGCGCTGCGTATGCGACATAAGCACCATATCTCGGCACAGGAAATCGCACCTGGTACCAGTATTCAGAGCCTTCCCCGGCCTCCATCTGCTCCTCCATCCAGGCCAGGTTGGTTTCAATGTAGTTCTTCAGCTTCTGACAGTATTCAGTCTGGTACTTGAAGGGGCCACAGTAGCCCACCATGATGTTCATCCAGTGCATGTAGATGAGCTGGAAGGCACAAAAAAAAAGGGAAGTGAAGAAGGTTTCCAGCCAGATCCTTTGGAAGAGCAGAAGAGCTCCCTCTGCAGCGCTCAGACCAAAGATCTAGTTTGCCATTAGAGCAGTGTTTCTCAACCTTGGGTCCCCAGATGTTTTTGGCCTACAACTCCCAGCATGCCCCAGCCAGCTATGCTGGCTGGGGCATGCTGGGAGTTGTAGGCCAAAAACATCTGGGGACCCAAGGTTGAGAAACACTGCATTAGAGGGAGTGATGGCGCATTTGATGGCATCTCTTACTTTTAAGGCACAATCCTTATTGTGATGATCGTAAGCCCCGCCCCCCGAACTCAGAGGCTTATGCTCATCGTATGCAGGGCGGGAGGAGCAGCGGAGGCGAGCTTCACCTCCTCATCTTCGCACCCTGCATTTTCGCTAGACAGGCTCTTTTGCCACTCTATTGGAGGCGTCTTGGAGGGGGAGGGAAGGTGGCTGGACAGACCCCAGGACAGCGCGAATCCTGGCCTCTCCAGACTCTTCCCCTCTCTGCCCGCCAAAACACTCCCTCCCCCCCCCACGCTCCGAGGTTGTGTTCCCAACCTCGGAGAGGCAGCCGGCATGGTTCTTTATGCGCCGGCTGAGAGGGGGAGGGTGGGATGGATCACAGATTCCCCCCCTTCAAGGCTGGGGCGCTGCCGCCGACCTCAGATCTGGGAATCCAAAGTATCCTATGGGCCCCCTCAGATGCTGTCTTGGGGGGCCACAGGATTGCCCCCCTAAAGAACTGATGAAAACAAACACTGGCTTCTTAGACATCGTTCCCACAATATACTAACAACTAACAACAGGAAGTCAACTAACCGATAATACAATGATCAGTGAATAGATAAAACATCTTCCTGGTTTAAAGATCCTGCTTTTCCAGTCAGCCTCACCTCAGCTGCTCGGAAGCTGCTGCGTGCCAATTCACACCATGACCAGGATTGGGACTTCTAGTCCTCCACTTAGTGAGACTTTGGAAGTCCTTGACACTTCTTTAGTTTATCCAGAACAACCAGGGGCGGGGGGGGGGAACTCCTCAATGCTCCGATTAACAGCCTTCAATGACGATAAGATGGCACTCCGCACATGTTCAGAGGCTACCTCATATTTCTCCACACGTTCCAGCATCGAAGGCAAGTTTCTAGGCCAGAGATAGGCAATGCCCCCCCCTCCCTGCAGACACCTTTCTTTGCACCCACCCACTTTTAATTCTCCGTCCCCCTTTTATAAAAAAAATAACACATTTTCTTACTGACAGCTGGGATTGTTTCAAAGCAAACCTCTGTCTTGTACTCAGTCTTCTGTCCCTTGTGACTAGCCATACCTCCCCTGGCAGCCATTTTATGGTGGTGCCCAGGCCAGTTTTCCATACTGCCAAATGTGCCTACATTTGCCTACCCCTGTTCTAGGCTAAAATTAATGCCTCAAAATTAAGACTCGGGTTTTCTCCCCAGAAAGCCAAAGCAACGAGAGGAAGGGCTCGAGTGAACTTGAAAAACACGGAATACGGACTCGATGCATTCGGCACACTTTCTCTCTCTCTCACCTGGTCAGACACTGCTGCTTCAGCCACACCTGCTGCATAAGCCTGGATGCTGTCATTATACTTCTCATTGGTGATTAGCTCCAGGGAGGCCCATCTGTGAGACAGAGAGAGAGAGAGAGAAAGGAAAGAGACTCAGAAGTCCAGTGAAGGAATGCATCTCTGTTACCTTTACTTGCTAACACTAAGACAGGGGTCAGCAGAAAGTAGATCTCCAAATGTTTTGGACTTCAGCTTCCAGCATTTTTGACCATTTGCCATGCTGGCAAAGGACTTCTGAGACTTGAAGTCCAAAACATCTGGAGATCTACCTTATCCTCCTTTAGGACTCCTTATCCTCCTTTAGGACTCCTTTGACTGCATTTTTCATAGATCGATTTGGAAGGAGCCTACAAGGCTATCGAATCCAACCCCCTGCTCAATGCAGGAAACTAGAGGGGTCTCCTATCCAAGTATTAACCAGGCCTGACCCTGCTTAGCTTTCCACACTCAGACAAGCTGAGCCAGCGTGAGCCACAGGCCTGTCGTGGTCCAACTGCCTCCCTAGTTGGTTTCCTGCTTCTGATATATTTAAATAATTCTTTATTGTTGGCCTTGATGTTGTTAGCAATATACTCCTCAAAATGCTGTTTTGCATCTCTTATTGTCTACTTGCATCTCCTTTGTGAAAGCTTTTGCTCCCTTTTGTTTTCCTCACTTAGGCAAGACTTCCATTTTCTGAAGGATATCTTCTTGGCTCTAGTAGCTTCCTTGACACTGCTCATTAACCATGCTTGGACTTGGTGCTTCCTTTCCTAACCTGTGGTACACATTCTAGCTGAGCTTCTGTTATTGTGATTTTGAGTAATCTCCAAGCATTTTGAAGGGATTTAAGTCTCGATTCCCTCTTTCAACTTCCTTTTTACCAGTTCCTTTATTTTAGAGAAGCTTCCTCTTTTGAAGCCAAATATGAATGTGTTGGACTTCCTTGGCAATTTTCCACTTAAATATATATTAAATCTGATACCACAGTGATCACTGTTTCCAATTGGTTCAACAACATTTACATCTTGTACTAGGTCCTGGGCAACACCATTTAGGATTAAATCCAGGGTTGCCTCCCCCCTCGTCGGTTCCATGACCAACCATTCTAGGGCACAGTAATTTAGGATGTTGAGAAATGTAACCTCTTGGTCGTGACTGGAACATGCATTTATCCAGTCAATGTGGGGGTAATTGAAATCACCCATTATTGCAACACTTCCTCATTTGGAGGCCTTCCTGATTTCATTTTCCATCTCAAGATCACCCTGTTCTGGTCTGGGGGGACGATAGCATGTTCCTTGTACTAAATTAGTTTTGGAGCCAGGTATTGGCACCGACAGTGCTTTTGTGGAAGAGTCTGCTCCTTCTAGGCTTTCAACTCTGCTCGACACTATGCCCTCTTTGACGTACAGAGCGACACCTCCTCCAGAGTTTATATCTAGAGATGACCATATCCCACTGGTTCTCTCCATTCCACCAGGTTTTTGTAATGCCCACTTTATCTAGGTTCTCCTTTAAAACCAGGGACTCCCAACTCTCCTATTTTGCCTCCTTTGCCTTCTGTCGCACCCATCACTGGAATGCAGCCCCCGAGAGCTTCTGTGAAATGGAATTTGGCCAGCTGACGATGCGATTTAACAATGTCCAGAGCAGGGCTCTCCAACCTTGGGTCTCCAGATGTTGCTGGCCTACAGCTCCCAGCATACCCAGCCAGCATGGCTAATGGCAAGGGATTCTGGGAGCTGTAGTCCAGCAACATCTGGGGACTCAAGGTTGGAGAGCCCTGGTTCAGAGGATAACTAAGTTTAACTGGGGAAAGAGGAGAGATCCCCTACTCTTGCAAAACCACCAGTGCCATGGGGGCCCTTTCACATGGAGATGCTAACCTCTGCTGTTTAAGTGGCAGAAAATAAATGGAAAAACCAGAATAACCATCTGACATTCCTTACAACGGGCCTTGATTTGAACCAGAGCACAAGAACCTGTTTTTCCAATACTGGGGTGAATCCTAGGACACCGGGGGGGGGGGGGGGATAATTTTTGGGAATGAGCTGGATGTTATTCCTGACACAGGATATCTTTGAACATAAGCATGGCATAATCACTAATGCTGCAATACTGTACCCACTTGCCTGGCATGGAGTTCAACGGGGCTTACTTCTGAGTAAGCATGTATATAAGATCACACTGTGAAAGCTGCAGTCCTAAAACACACTTTACTACCGAGTCAGCCCCTTTGAACACAGTGGGACTTACTCCCGAGTAAACATGCACAGGCTGGAGCGCCACCAGATTGAGCTGTAATTCAAAGCTCAGCCATGAACTCACAAAGGAGCCCGGGGGGGGGGGGGCTATCCTGACTCAGCCTCAGGTCGCCATCCTGCAAATGCGGGGGCATCTTACAGGGCTACCAAGATGAGCTATAGTCCGTTCACTTTTGAAGGATCCATTTCAGAGGCCCAAATCCAGCCCCCCTGGGGTTCCCCAGGTGGCCACGCCCCTTCCCTTGGCCACACCCCCTTTCCCCTGACCACGGAAGGTTTGGCGGTTTGCTGTCCTTACTGCAGCTTCTTCCTCATTCTAAAAGGTTGAAATGTCTCTCCTACCATTTAGTTTCTGGCAGTAGGAAATTTGAGCTAAAATAGGCTGGTTTTCTGCCGCACCCAACACCGGAATGTGTCCCCACCCCCAGAACTTCTCCAAACTGGAATTCAGCCTTAGGACTGAAAAAGGGCTCAACACCCTGATCACTATTATTACTTTCTTCTCAGGGAGAAAAAATCCCATTCTGGCATAGTTGGGAATCAAGGTAGGATTCTGAGCCCAGCTGGTCAATCAGCCGGATTTCATATAGAGTTGGAAGGAGCCTACAAGGCTATCGAGTCCAACCCCGTGCTCAATGCAGGAAACTAGAGGAGGGGTCTCCCATCCAAGTAACAACCAGGCCTGGCCCTGCTTAGCTTTCCACACTCAGACAAGCTGAGCCAGCGTAAGCCACAGGCCTGTATGTATCAAATCTGTATTTGAGCTGGATTTGGGCCAAATCAGAGGTGGTGGTGGCCACTGGGGCTGGAAGGGCCAAGGGTAGGGTCACCAGAGATGGAGCAGTCTTTTGGGTACACAGCAGCCAGTACCACAGAAAGGGATAACTGAGGCACAGGAACTTTTAAGATCATGGCTGGGATAAGACAACACGATAACACACTCAAGGGTTGAGTGTGGGTTGTCATTGAACCGTGGGATGTTGCTGAAATGTGGCTTATCATGTTGTCTGAACCTAGCCGAGATAACAAAACAATAACCCACAGTTCATAACCCAATAACAAACCATGGCTTCTCTTCATGTCTTTCCTGGTTATAGATTTCATAGATTCTAGAGTTGGAAGGGGCCTACAAGGCCATTGAGTCCAACCCGCTGCTCAATGCAGGAAACTAGAGGAGGAGTCTCCCAAGTAATAACCAGGCCTGACCCTGCTTAGCTTTCCACGCTCAGACAAGCTGAGCCAGCGTGAGCCACAGGCCTGCATTAACGTTAATGCAAGCCATGGCTTAACATTAACAAGCCATGGCATCATCAGTGAATACTGGCAGCCAGTGCCGGCTCCAAGATTTTGAGGGCACTTGGGCAAGATGCCCTCAATGGCCCCAGGTAGATTCCCCCTCCCTCAAATCTTTGAACTCATGGACTGGGTTCAGACAACACAATAACCCACACTCAAGGGTTGAGTGTGGGTTGTTGTTAGTGCAGCTGGGTTCAGACAGCATGATAACCCACGGTTCAACAACAGCCCACACTCAACCCTTGAGTGTGGGTTATTGTGTTGTCTGAACCCAGTCCATGAGTTCAAAGATTTGGGGGAGGGGGGAAGAAGCAGCTACACAAAAAGCAGCCCTCTGGACACACAGAAACTGAAGTGGATCGGAGCCTGTATTTATGTACGGGCAACTCCGCAGTCGTGCCGGCTTGTCCTCTGCAGTCATCCCTGTTGCAATTTACTCGGAAGTCTGTTCCACCGTGCGCAACGGGGGCTCGCTCCCCAAGAAAGCGCGCGCGGCACAACGCAACCCGCCCCCCCCCCCGTGCACTTTTACTCGGAAGTAAACCCCGCCAGGTTCCTCTGCACTCTCGCTTCCAGTAAGGGCGCACGAAGAGTGCAGCTTTGCACCGCTGGGGTCCTCTGCCTGGGTTTACTCGGAAGTAAGCCCCGCTTCTGATCTCCAGCAAGCGGGCCCCGGAGAGGACTGCAGCCCGATCCGCTCGCCACCTACCCAGTTTCCCGGATCCCGTCGGTCAGGTTGGCCCAGGCGACGGCGGCGGGCGCCCAGCCGCTCACGACCTTCAGCTGTGCGGAAAGCGGGTCCAGCACCACCGAGCAGCTGCGGGTGGGTCCCGAACCGGCACCGGGGAAGGGAGGCGGCGGCGGCGGCGGCAGGGCGGCCTGCAGAAAATCCGGCAGGGCAAGCAGCAGGAGCTGGAGCAGCGCCATGGGCGGACAGCACAGCAGATGATCCCCCGGGGCAGCCTCGGGCTCCGTCGAGTCTCACGTGAGCCGCTGATGCGGCCGGAAGAGGCGCCCGGACTCGGAGGAGCCCCTTCCCCTGCGGGCGCTGTACCGGCCGCAGCCCCAGGAGGGAGCCCCGACGCCGCAGACGGGAGCGCGGAGCCGCCGCGTCGTGTGCCCGTCGTCGCTTCCCGGCCCGCCCGGAGGAGAAGGAAGGAAGGAGGGAGGGAAGGAAGGAAGGAGGGAGCCAGCCTGCCTGCCTGGCTGGCTGCCCGCGGCGCCGCCGCGCGTCCCTCTCCCCCGATCGTGTGTTACGCGCCTGCAAAGCTCACGGCGCAACGCTACGCTGATATGCTCAGGAGGCCGCCCCATTGCGATCAGTGGGGTTGACTCCCGGCTGGGCATATCTGCGCACGACGGCGCGCGCTGGGCGCTTTTGCTCTGTGGCCGCGGACTGCTAGGCGATTCTCCTCCTCCTGCGCGATGCCGAGCCTGTGGAGACAGGCGAAAGCCCTACAACTCCCAGCATGCCCCAGCTATGCTGGCTGGGGCATGCTGGGAGTTGTAGGCCAAAAACAAGGTTGGAGAACACTGCTCTAGGAACTTGTCTAATAATCCTTTAAAAAGAAAAAGCTACCTAGGCTAGTGGCCTTCCCTGCATCTTGTGATGGATAATGCCCCCGTGCCCCAGCAGTACAGTACTTGCTTTCGTCAGTCCTGAATTACTGCCGGTTACCGTAGTTTCATTGGGTCACTGTGACCTCTGTGTTCTAGTTTTATGAGAAAGGGAGTAAATATGTTCCCTCTCTCCACGCCCTGCAAAACTTTTTTTAAAAAAATATTTCTAACTTCCCTACCCTTTAATTGTGTTTCCTGGTAGGAAAGGCCTTTCTCTGAGGTTGGGTTGTTGTGGTTACCTTTGCTTGCTGCTGCTGCTGTTGTTATTGTAAATCTGGTAGGGATCCTCTGCTTTTAAAGCAGTCACAAGACACACAGAAAATCGGTTAAGCTTTCCCCATCAATGCATCTCGATACAGGAGAAAGGGTTTGTTTATTATTTATTCATTATGTTATTTATTCAAATGAGTCGCCCTTACAGCTGAAGTTCCCAGGGCAACATACATAGTAAAAACAAATGCAGTGTTTTGATACATACATAATAAAAACGAATACATCATTTGCCAATGATGAAACACAATAAAAGAATGTTTAAAGTTTAAACACAGCAACAATCATTCAAAATAGTTTTTTTTAAAAGAGAGATAAATATCCAAGCAGCTAAAACATGGAGAAAGATGATTCTAAAATGTAGCATTAATCATAGCATTAAAAAAAATAAAACAAGTGGCAGTTAAACATTCTTTTAAAAGGAGGAAAATAATAAGGTCTTGGCTTGGCACCAAAAAGCCAAGGAAGTAGGAGCCAGGTGGACCTCTCTGGGGATGGTATTCCACACTGGAGGGCCAGTGTGGCGTAGTGGTGAGAGTGTTGGACTGGGACTCGGGAGATCCGGGTTCTAGTCCCCGTTCGGCCATGAAACTCACTGGGTGGCTTTGGGCCAGTCACTGACTCTCAGCCTAACCTATCTTACAGGGTTGTTGTGAGGATAAAATGAAGAGGGGGAGGATTATGTAAGCCGCCTTGGGTTCCTTGCAGGAAAAAAGGCGGGATATAAATATAAGAAATAAATAAATGGGGGGGGCACCACAGAAAAGGCCCACTCATGAGCACTTCCCACTGAATCTCAGTATGTGGGGGCACTTGGAGCAGGGCCACAGATGGTGATCTCAGAGCACAGGCCTCATCAGCTATTCATTTTTGGTTGTTCTGTTAAAAGGCAGAGGCGCCTTGAAAAATAAATGTTGACAACCCCTATATGGCCTTTTCTGTGCAGCTGTTAAAAGCAAAACCAGAAGCACCACCCTTTTTTCTAGGCCAGTGTTCTCCAGCCTTTGGTCCCCTGATGTTTTTGACCTACAACTCCCAGCATGCCCCAGCCAGTGTAGCTGACTGTGGCATGCTGGGAGTTGTAGGCCAAACACATCTGGGGACCCAAGGGTGGAGAACATTGTCTAACAGCTGTATTTCAGAATCAGAAGATGCATCTTTCTTGTAGGATCGAACTGCAATGGTGAGCACGGCGTCCAGGCAGAAATGAGCCTCAGCACCTATCTTTCATGGCATTAGTAATGCTGTGGTGACCTAGAATCAACCCAGCAGGCTGATCCCTACTTAATCAATGCTTAATTTCATGACAACAAAGAGGTGCAGGGGCTCACTTCTTCTCTAATCCCAGGCACAGGATTTAATTATTGGAATTTACGACCACCCAAGGTATTAGTACTTGGATATGAGAAGGAAACGCTCTGTGCATACTCAAGGCATTTCTATACTGTTAGAAGGCCACTTTGGTGGAGGTCAAGTCCCTCTTAGGCCCATGGGCCTAGAAGAAGTAGTGGCTATCCCAAATTGCTTTGCACTGAGTAAGGGAGAGTTGCGAGGCTGTCTTTAAAGAGACAGCTCTAGGCAATTATTTCTGACTTGGAGGACAGATCTAGTTATATTATGTCAAATTTCAGGACTTATCCACATGTTTCAAACATCCCAGAGGAAATTGTAGTCATTTAGTGTTTCTGGTATAAAGTTCAAAACCCAAACACGAGTAGAGATACACTGAGAACTGTATACTTCTGGCTCTAAACCATCAGTAAACTCAAAGAGTAAACTTGCCCTCAACTACCCTTTGCACAACCGAAGCTGCTGGAAAGGTCAGATCTAGTGACTGGATTCAGACCACACGATAACCCACACTCAAGGGTTGAGTACACGTTGAGTGTGGGTTGTTGTTGAAACCTGGGTTATCGTGTGGTCTGAACCCAGCTGCGCTAACAAGAAGCCATGGCTTGTTAACCACGAACAACGCATGAAGAGAACCCATGGTTTGTTGCTGGGTTGTGAACTGTGGGTTGTTCATGGTTTGTTATCTCAGCTGGGTCCAGACAACAGGACAACCCACGTTTCAACAACAACCCACAGTTCAACACCCTTGTCCTGCAAGCTGCTCTTTCAAGGCTGTAGCTCCCTAACTTGGCAGCCCATCAGGAGATGTTTAGAGGAGAATTTACAAATGCCTCGGGGGGAAGTGCATGCCTTGCCCACTAAGAATTTCAAAAGTTGGCAGGATAGCTTAATTCAGCTCCTCTCTTCCTCTTGAGTCAACAGGGTAGCAAGTTGCCGGTGCAGTTTGCTTATCTAGGCTGGAAGCTCAGCATCAGCAAGAAACAGTATGCCTGTGTACGCCAGTTGCTGGGGATCATGGGCGGGAGGGTGCTGTGGCACTCCTGTCCTGCTTGTGGGTTTCCCGTGGGCAGCTAGCTGGCTGGCCACTGTGTGAACAGGATGCTGGACTAGATGGACCCTTGGTCTGATCCAACATGGCTCTCCCTATGTTCTTAAGTTCTAAGAAGAGAGGGCTCTGAGCTTGGTGGATTGGGACCAACCTTGATAGGACACTTGCCTTGTGGATTAGGATTGCTTGATTTATTTATTTACAGTATTTGTATGCTGCTCCATATCTCAGCAGATTCCGGATGATTGCCACCCCTGGACTTGTCACTAAACCTCTTTGGGGGGGAAATAAGGCCTTGGATCAGGTCCAACTCCCACCTTTGAGGGGGCTCCAGTGGGTCTCCCACCTACATCAGTGAATACTGGCAGCCAGTGCCAGCTCCAAGATTTTGAGGGCACTTGGGCGAGATGCCCTCAATGGCCCCACTCCTTCTGCAAGTCTACCTTCTCACTGCCATTGTCACCAGCTGCTTTCCCTCCTCATTGGCCCGCTTCGTGTGATGACTTCAGCCCACCGCGGCTTATTTAAGCCACATTGGGTTGTGGTGCGGGTGGGAAATTTTGAATAATCAAACCCCCCCCCCCCCGACAGAGGGTTGCCATGGCTTCTCGTGTTGTCCGAACTCAGGCGGCAGGCGTCAAGCCATGGATTACCGGTATTTGTGGTTTGCCTAACCTTCAAAAAGAGGAGAATTTCTCTTTCTCATCATCCTCTTTCTCATCATTGTTGCCACTTGCAGGCTTGACAGGCAGAAAGCCAGTGAGCAAGGAGGCCGTGGTATCTCCTGCACCTCCTTCTCACCATCACCACCGTTGTCCAGGCCAGGCAGGTGAACAAGCAGGTTGAAACGATGAAGAGAAGGAACAACTCTAGCGGGGGGTCTTGCTGGGTGGCTTGGAGCGGCCATGCAAATTTCCCACAATGCTGCCCTGGGGAAATACGACATTGGCGGCATCCGGGGAAATTAAAATGTTAATTTTAATTAACCCTCTGCCCATAAGTGGGTTAGTCCAGATAGATTTTAAAAAATTAAATCTTTAGTCCAGATAGATATTATCTAAATATTTAGTCCAGATAGATTTTTTTAAAAAAACACAATTTAGCAATGTCGACTTTAAACTGTATGCAGAGAGTGTGTTTTTGACAAAGGGGTGTCTTTTCCTCAGGGGACAGAGCTGTTGCTGCAGAGGGAGACTTCTTGGGCCGCCCAGGAATGTGTTCTGACCGATGTCCCGAGGTGAACAATGCGGCTTCCAAGGGACAGCCGCACCCAGGGACCCTGCCGGGGGCTTGTCAAGGTGCATTTGTGGACGCCGCTCTGGAGTCTGCGAGACACTTCGGCTGTTTCAGCAAAACATCTTGAACTGCCGTGAGGGCAACCGGCCAGGTTCGGTCGCTCCCTGCTCTGAGCATGTGATCTCGGAGGGGCAATTTAACAAGGTGCTGTATTGACCTTTTAAGCTCTTAAGGCTCTTTTGTCACCAGCCAGGTAACAGAGCGGCCCAGCTCTCCCCGGAGTGTTTTGATCCTATCAGGGCAGGGTGCGGCGTGGGAGAGAGACTAGCGAAACTTGAGGGAAGGACAGAACCAATGTGAGTGTCGAACGGGGACTCGAGAGATATCCGGGTTCTAGTCCCCACTCGGCCATGAAGATCACTGGGTGACTTTGGGCCAGTCGCTGACACTCAGCCTCACCTACCTCACAGGGTTGTTGTGAGGATAAAATGGAGAAGAGGAGGATTATATAAGCCGGCTTGGGTTCCTTGCAGGAAAAACGGTGGGATATAAATATAATAAATAAATAAACCATCTTTTGGGTGGGGGAATAGAAAACCAGCCTCTCTGTTTGGGTGGGTTACAGGATTTGAATGATTTTTTTCCCCATTTATTTTTTACTGTGAATTTCACCAAAACAAAACAAAATCAAACAAACAGACAAAATAAACAGAAGCAGGAAAAAAAGACCCTGGAATTAACAATTACGGTTATGTAAATATCCAAATAACAGCATAATGAGAGCCAGCATGGCGTAGTGGTTAGAGTGTTGGACTGGGACTCGGGAGATCCGGGTTCTAGTCCCCGCTCAGCCATGAAACTCACTGGGTGACTTTGGGCCAGTCACTGACTCTCAGCCTAACCTACCTCACAGGGTTGTTGTGAGGATAACATGGAGAGGAGGATGAGGAGGATTATGTAAGCCGCCTTGGGTTCCTTGCAGGAGGAAAAAAGGCGGGGTATAAATATAATAAATAAATAAATAAAATAAATCCAAATGTATCATAGATTTCATAGATTTCATAGATCATAGAGTTGGAAGGAGCCTACAAGGCTATCGAGTCCAACCCCCTGCTCAATGCAGGAAACTAGAGGAGGGGTCACAATTACACATAAGCTTCAATAAAGGCAGACCAAATATCTGTATAAATGTCCATTTGAGAGTGGTGTCAAAAAGGGTTTGAATGATAGGAGAAGCCAGGAGTATTCTACTTACCTAACGTTTCTGGCCACCCATTTTATTGTTTTATAATAAATAATAAAAACTAAAGGTAAAGGATGCTTAATTTCGGAGCTTGTGGATTTCATGAAGTGCCCCCCTACCTGTTCTCTCTTAATTTGAGCACCGGCGGGCTTCCCCCCCAAAAAAAATTGGGTGGTGGCGGCGGCAGGTGGGGGGCAGTTTTCAGACCTGTCTCCCCAAGATCCAAAGTAGCTCCCTGCAGGACTGCTCCTGAGTTAACCTGACACTGAGACTGGGCTCGTCCCCCTTCTCTGTTGTTGCCCTCCACGCCACCAGTAAAGGCTGGGAAGAAAACCACTCTTTGACCACCCTGACAGCGAGTATGAGATATAGATAATTCAAACAGCAGATGGAATCATAGAATCATAGAAAAGTAGAGTTGAAAGGGGCCTACCAGGCCATCGAGTCCAACCCCCCTGCTCAGTGCAGGAATCCAGGTCAAAGCATCCCTGACAGATGGCCGTCCAGCTGCACCTTAAATGCCTCCAGAGTGGGAGAGCCCGCCGCCTCCCTAGGTAGTTGGTTCCATTATCTTCTTGCTCTGACAGTCAGGAAATTTTTCCTGATGTTTAGGTGGAATCTGGGTTCCTGTAACTTGAGCCCATTCTTCCGTGTCCTGCAAACTGGGATGATCGAGAAGAGATCCTGGCCCTCCTCTGTGTGACACCGGTTACTGGGGAACATGGGTGGGAGGGTGCTGTTGCACTCATGTCCTACTTCTGGGCTTCCCACAGGCAGCTGGTTGGCCACTGTGTGAACAGAATGATGGAAGAGGTGGACCCTTGGTCTGATCCAGCAAGTCTCTTCTTATGGTGTCTTGCTGTAAGTTGTTTGCTTTATCCAAGGTTTGGTTGCTTGCCTTTATTTATTATTTATTTATTTATTATATTTATGAATCGCCCATCTGGCCAGACATCCGGCCACTCTGAGCGATGTACAGTCCAATAAAATACAAGGGGACACACACACACACAGTATAAAACACAATTAAAAACAGTACAAAACTTAAAAAGCCTAACCCACCTCGTATTCCCGCCTGAAAAGCCGCGTTTTTAATGCCCCGCAGAAGCTAATCAAGGAAGGGGCATGGCGGAGGTCACTGGGGAGAGAGTTCCATAAATTGGGGGCTGCCACAGAAAAGGCCCTCCTCCCAGTCCCCACCAGCCTGGTTTCTCTGGCTGATGGGACAGGGAGAAGGCCGTCTGTGGCATATCTTGTTGAGTGGCCTACTTGATGTTGCTGGAGGCGCTCCTTGAGATAAACTGGACCGGAGCCATACAGGGTTTTAAAGGTCAATGCCAACACCTTGAATTTGGTTCGGCAAACAACTGGTAGCCAGTGCAACTCTTTGAGCACTGGAGTGATGTGATCAGGCCGGCGGCAGCCTTTAACCAGGCGAGCTGCTGCATTCTGTACCAGCTGCAACTTCCAAACCGTCTTCCAGGGTAACCCCACGTAGAGCGCATTATATAGCCCAGACATAGGTTTACTACCTTGATGGGAGAACCATAGCCCTTTGTTGAACCACAGAATTTAAGGATTGGAGGACTGAAACCAGTTAGTGTAGTTTATTTGAGGTCTCCAATGTGGTGTAGTTTATTAATAAACTACAAGTGAGTGTAGTTTATTTGGGGTTACCAATGTGCCCACAGACACCTCTTGGTGCCCACCAGGCTTCTCTTTGAGCACTGGAGTGATGTGCCTTTGATGCCTCCCTTTCTCTGTCTTACTTCTATAGTAAGGTTTTAATGTTGTTCTGTTTTTAATGCATTGTTTTTATTTTATCTGTTATTTTATCTGTTTTATTTTTTCTTGTTCACTGCTCTGGAATCTATCTAGATATGGAGCGGTCTACAAATGCTGTAAATAAATAAAAATAAATATAGTGACTGGCTTTAGCTTATATCTACTTCATAATGGATAGCCACTGAAGTTGGATAAGCCCCACAAAGGTATTCCATTTGCTTATTTTGGGCCTTTACTCAGGTGGGTAATTGATGGCCTTACTACCCCAACTTGTATTTATAAAGCAAAATATTGTACTGTCAACGAGTTTTTCACTTGTTTTCTGTTACGTTATAAACTATAAGCCCAGAGAGCTATTTGTTATAGGACAGCCTCTTGATTATGGCAGTCCAAATGTTTTTGGACTACAGTTTACATCATCCCTGGCCATTGACCATGCTGGCTGGAGCTGATGGGGCCTGGAACCCAACAACATCTGGTAAATTAATAATTTTTTAAAAAGGAAAAAATAGGGGCATTAGCAATGCTCTTTTTGCATTTAGAGTAATAACCCCACCTGGCAAAGCCCTCTTACAGTGGAACAATTGTGCAAAAAGCTGAAATTCAACAGGTGAAGCATTTCTCCTATCATGCTTTGGCAGCTTTCCCCCAAGCTGTTGCAGTCCAACACATCTGGAGAGTACCTAACTTCCACCGTGGCTATCTGGGGACGGCTGAGAGTTGTAGGGCTCCACCCCCACCCCACCCCGCTAAACACGTCATAGAGTTGCACCCTACAATTAAAAAAAGCCCTACAACTCCCAGCATTCCCCAACCTGTAGGGCTAGCTGAGGACTGCTGGGAGTTGTAGGACTTCCCCCCCCTCCCTTGAACATACATAGGATTGTCCCTTTAATTAATATATTTTAAAGAATCAAAATAGAGCTGCTAGCCTGTCAGAGGAAAGGCACGTTGTCCCTTTAAGCCCCTGGCGAGGACGGAGGGCCGAGCTGGCGAAGGGAGGGCGGAGTCCGGGCGGCTGTAGACAGCGGAGCGGAGCGGGTGCGCCTTGGCTGCGCGGCGCGCCGACCTGGCTGGTGGGTCGCTCCTAGTGCCGGTGAGTCGGGGGCGCTCCGCGCGCAGGTGCCGGGTGGGCGCGCTCGCTGGCCAGGGCGGGGGCTCCAGCACCGGCTCGGCTCAGGCGATCGCTGGCTGGCGATCGCCCCGGGCTGGGCTTAAGCATTTCCCGGTTGCCTTTTTGGCGGGGGGGGGGGGGGGGCTCGGAGGCGGCTGTGTGGGCGCGCGCGCGCGCGCGTCAAGCTCCTCTCTCGGCACGACGGGGAGAGCCCCGGCGCGATGCCAAGTCCCCGGCGCGGTGCAGGGCGCGCTGTGTGGCCGGCTCGCGTTCGGCCTGCGGGAGGCAGCGCGCCTAGGCGGGGGCAGGTCGGAGCCTGCGACTCGATTCTCTTGCGCACGCTGAGCCAGTGTGCGGCGTGGTGGTTGGTTAGTGTGTTGGTGTGGGACTCGACAGATCGGGGTGCTGGTCCCCATGAAGTTCAGTGCTTGACAACTTACAGTCCTAACATATAGAAAACGCTGAATATATATATATATATATATTTATAAGAAACAAACGAACAAAAAATAAAATAAAATAAACTGAGCATGTGTAGTTTTGCATTTTAGACGCACCCAAATCCTAGCGCTGTCGTGGCTACAGGAATAAAATGGATTTTGCTTCTGGCACTTGCTGCTCTCTCGGTGGTCAGGGGGGCGGGGGGGGGAGGCTGCTGCATGGTTCTGCCCGAGCTGCCCCACTGGAGAAGGAGGGAGGACTGGGGAATAGGCTTTTCCTGGATCAGGCGAAAGGTCTAGCCCAGCCTTCCCCAAGCGGTTGCCCTCCAGCTGTGTAGTACAGCTCTTCTAATGCCCCCAGCCAGTACATCTAATAGGCAAGGCTCTCTAGGCTAGATGCCCATTTTATATTTCACTACCTCACCCCCACCCCGGACAGGTACATAGGAATCTATTTTTATTTATTATATTTATATCCTGCCTTTTTTCCTGCAAGGAACCCAAGGTGGCTTACATGATCCCCCTCCTATTTTATCCTCACAACAACAACCCTGTGAGGTAGGTTAGGCTGAGAGTCAGTGGCTGGCCCAAAGTCACCCAGCGAGCTTCATGACCGAGTGGGGACTAGAACCCGGGTCTCCCGAGTCCCAGTCCAGCACCCTAACCGCTACTCCACACTGGCCTTTCAGGAAACTAGATTATACTTCCCATTGGGGTAGCCGGGCGTGTTAGTCTGTTGCACCTTAAAGACTAACCAGTTTATTGTTGCATAAGCCTAAGATCAGTGGTGTTGAGGAGCCAGGGCTTACAGGGACACTGGCACATATATTTTTTTTTAGCAGGGATGCTGACCTCATTAACTACCCTCCTCAGGCTTTCCTGTTTCCTCTGACCTTAGCTGCAATCTTTACAGTGGGGGCGGGGATGAATTTTCCCAGCAAGGATATTTTTCTCCCTGTCTTAATGCAAAGTATTTTGCAGCTGCTTCGTCTGTGGAATGGTCTGTTAAGAGCCATTCGCTTTACAAAAGACCTGCTCCTAGTGGAGATGAAACTGCTGGAACTGGTCTGTTGATCTGGATCAACCCAGCAGCCTGCATTTTTGGACTCTCCTTTTCTTTCTTTTTTACCATAATTTTTTATTTTGAAAGAAAAGCAAAACAAAACCAAACAAACATAAAAGGTAAAAAAACAGAGAAACAATACAAAGCCAACAAAAACTCTACTAGAGTAGACTTCTGATTTTCCACAACAAAGTATAAGTAACATTAAATACTCTATAGTTACAAAGATATTTCTCTTTTTTCTATTGTCAACTCTTATTCTTCTTGATCATCAACCTCACAAGTTCACAAAACATCGTTTTAACCTTAAACATAGATACTAATTCTTCTAATTAAACAATATTAAAAATTTCTACTCATTTTTTAGCAAAAATCCCTAGCTTCTTTCCAGCTATTTATCTAAGAGACAAACTTTTTAACCACATATTTTTCCCATTTCACGCAGACCTTTCGATAATTTTGGGCCCATATCTGTTTGCAGAATTTTTGGACTCTCCTTGACAAATGCCTGTGCTTCAAAATTTACTACTACAGCACCGTATAAGATGCATCTGATGGGTTCCAGTGTCCATGAAAGCTTATGCCAGAATAAATCTGTGGGTCTTTAAAGTGCCACAAGACTCTGTTGGATTATACTAGCCCAGTATTTTTGGTGGGTAGGTTCCACAGAACCCCTTCACACATTCTAAAGGTTGCAGGGTTGTGGTTCAGTGGCCATCGGAAGGGGACCCATAGAGTTGGAAGGGGCCTACAAGGCCATTGAGTCCAACCCCCTGCTCAATGGAGGAGTCTCCCATCCAAGTAATAACCCGGCCTGACCCTGCTTAGCTTTCCACACTCAAACAAGCTGAGCCAGCGTGAGCAACAGGCCTTAATATGTGTCTGCTCTGACTGGCGGTAGCTGTCCAGGCCAGGGTCTCAGGCAGAGGTCTTTGTCACATCACCTGTTATCTGATCCTTCTAACTGGAGGTACCAGGGTTTGAAGCCTACATAGTGTTCCCAGGAGGTCTCCCATCCATTCACTGACCAGACCCCACTCCGCTTAGCTTCAGTGAGGTTGTTGCATCATATGCCTTCAGCCCACACCTTGTTGATATATTGATCCATGGGTTTCACGAATACATTTCCCAGCACAAAGCCATTTAAGCTAATGGGCCATCTTGTGGTTGTACATTCCATAAATGCATTACGTGATATGTAGATTATGTACTTCCTTTCCCTTTCGTCTGCTGGGAACCGATGTTATTGAGAAATGGTCTGCTGAGCTTAAAACTTTGTGTTGATGTCTTTTCCCATTTGCACCAACCAGCTGGCCCCGTAAAGGATTATGTAAGCTTGACCAGTTGCCAACATTTCTTTACTTGCTTGTCTTTTGCCTAACTTGGAAAAAAAAAAAGAAGGTTGTCATCTTTATAGTTGGCACTGGCAGAAGATAGGTCAAGGTCTAACCGTAGATATCTGGGTGATTTGCAGCAGATTGGCAAGGATTTGTGGGCGGGGGGAAGAATTTTCATCAGGACCACATCATGGGAGGAAATGCTTAACCCCCTTACCACATGGTGCAATCCTGATCATGTACATGTATACACACTATTAAATAATAGTTAAATAACAAAAATCAGAGGTGTTGTGCCTGGAAGGGTACCATTTTGTGGGAGTGGCATTGTGGCATTTTGTGGCATTGTGGGAGTGTTAAAAATGTGGCTCTCCAGCCTCCTGCCAGTGTGGCAAGGTAAGCCTGCGACCAGAATGGGGAGAAGGCGGTACTTTACTTTACTGGATGCCCCTGGAACTGGCCTACGCCTTCTGATTGGCCTGTAGATGCCAGGTCATAAGAACATAAGAAGAGCCCTGCTGGATCAGACCAAGGGTCCACCTAGTCCAGCATTCTGTTCTCACAGTGGCCAAGCAGCTGCCCATGGGATCCCACAAGCAGGACAGGAGTGCAACTGTACCCTCCTGCCCATGTTCCCCAGCAAACGGTGTACATAGGCATACTGCCTCTGATCTTGGAGGGAGCATATAGCCATCAGGACTAGTAGCCACTGATAGCCTTCTCCTCCATGAATTTGTCCAACCCTCTTTTAAAGCCCTCCAAATGGGTGGCCATCACTACATCTTGTGGAAGGGAATTGCATAGTTTAACTCTGTGCTTGTGTGAAGGACTTCCTTTGATCTTTCCTGAATCTCCCACCCATCAGTTTCATGGGTTCTAGTATTATGAGAGAGGGAGAAAAATGCCTTCCCATCCTCTTTCTCTGTACCATGCATGATTGTGTACACCTCTATCATGCCTCCCCTCACTTGCCTTTTTTCTCAGCTAAACAATCAGGCGATTCAAAAACAGGTCAAGGCGATTCTCTTCTGGGAGGACTTTTGCGTTGTCCTGATTAGCTTTCTGTCCTGTTTCTGCAGCTCTGATATTGCTGCTAATTATTATTTATAGGGTTTAATTTGGCATGTTTTTATATTATATCTGATTGTAGATTTATTCATTTTTAGTATGCCTTGCTGGCCAGTATAGAGATGAGCAAGTCGAAAGGCCGGCTTTAATTTAATCAACCAAAGCTACTGCTTGTTCTTAAGAAAGAAAAGGTCATCTTTCTAATTTCTTTTTCATTCCCTATTTATGATGGAAGAATTGCCTTATGAGTCCTTAGTACAGAAAAAAGAAACTTAGCCACTGCCTCCGTTGTTGGTTTACACGTCCCTGCCAGGAAGTGTTTCAGGCAGGGCTTTTTTTCTGGTGGAACTCACCGGAACTGAGTTCCAGCACCTTTTCTTCTATTAATTGCATTACAATTTAATCGCCATCTACTCCGGAGGAAATGTAATCCAAGAGTTCCGGTACCTTTTTCTCCAGAAAAAAAGCACTGGTTTCAGGTACTGATCTGGTGACCTCCCATCCCAGGGCATTTCCTCATAATAGGGCCAAGAAGTCTGTTTCGTTCCTCCCTGTGGAGGCTGCATTAAAAAAAAATGTGCTCTAAAGATTCGACCGCCTCATCTCCACAACCACACAATCGATCCTCATATGGTTTGCCCTGAAAGCGCCCTACTAAAATTGCAGAAGGGAAGCAATTAAATCTTGCCCTTGAGAAAATATTGCGATATTTGGGGACGGTCAGAAAATCCAAATATCTAGCATACCTGGGAAGATCGAAACTTAGACCATGATGTAATGGAGAGCAGGAACTACTAGCTTTTGACATGGAGTATTGAAGATCAATGTCTTGAATCCGTTGTTCTATGATGGATTTTATCACAGAGTGGTCTTGTATATAAAGAAAATCCATAGATAAACCTAATAAACACAGTTTGGTCATAAATCCTTTGGACCATAAACTTGTGAAACCGTCCCTTTGCATTAGATAGAGGTAGCCTTGAGATGGATCAGCACAGATAACCTTAAGCCAGTAGCGAAAGGATTCCTTCAGCAGCAAGGATTCCTTCAGCAGCTCGTTTCCCAGGACTAAAATTCACAGGGAAGTTCATGAATTTGAATGGCTGAAATTCCAAATGGAAATTGAAATTCCAAATGAAAGATCCAGACAGTGGATATTTAACAGGAGCTGAGGAATCACTTTTAAATGCAAATACTTTTGAAGATTCCCTGCTTCCTAAAATAAAATTAAAAAGCAAACACAATGAAAATGTGAAGGGAAGAGCCTTTGGGGGTTCCTACACACACACACACACACACACACACACACCTCCTCATGGGTAAACCAAGTAAGGCCAGTTGGGCTGGGAGGGAGCGAAGTGTACATAGTTCTTATGGATGGCACCAGGAAGCCCGGAGAAGCTGGTCTAGGGGCTTTCATATGCAAATGTAGTTCAGGCCCAGTAAGCCATGAGTCATGACTCATGAGTCTCCCTCCCCCTGCCTGGCCAGGTGAAGTTCATTCTAATTGGCTGGAGGCAGGAAAGCTACAGAAAGGGGGAGGGGGAAAGAGCTATTTCCCAACGTGTAGCCTGTGTGTCTTTGTCTTTGAATCGCTTGGCTGCCCGGCTGTTGGGCAATGGCGGTAAGCCAAGGACCCCAGGTAGCTCCTGGAGAAATTAGCTGAATGAGGGCTCTAGGGAAGCTAGTATGCCAGGAGATGAGTTTTTAGATCAATTTGTCTTGAGTTTAACTCCGGGAAGTGGTTTGAAATTCTAAGCCACTTGATGGGGGAATCCTGAGCTGAGACATATACAGAAGGAGAACTAGGCTAGGGTACTGCAAAGAAGAAAAGAAAAATAAAGTGTGGTGTAGTGGCGAGAGTGTTGGACTGGGAATCGGGAGATCCAGGTTCTAGTCCTCGCTTGGCCATGAAACTCACTGGGTGACTTTGGGCCAGTCACTGACTCTCAGCCTAACCTACCTCACAGGGTTGTTGTGAGGATAAAATGGAGAGGAGGACGAGGATTATGTAAGCCGCCTTGGGTTCCTTGCAGGAAAAAAGGTGGGGTATAAATGTAATAAATAAATAAATAAATAAAATGAGTAGGGTTGAACATTCTGGTCAAGTACTTGAGAGATCTACAGGTCATACCTTATTACGTATTACAACCCGCACTGCTCTACAATTTCCACTTAAGAGACCAAGCAGGATGGTTTATTATCATTTGCAAATGGAGTCTGTAACAAAATGTTGCAGTGTATTGCCACCTCCTAGGAGGTGTGTTCAGGGTTCCTGACGGCTAGTTGTGCCCTCTGTGGCTACTGAGTATGGGTCAATCCCCACTGGGTTATGGTATTTGGGTTTTTGTTTTAGGGGATTTTTGGTCTTCAGTTTTGTTTTTCTAAAGTTCTGTTTTACTTCTGTAAAACTCAGGTTCCCCCAGGCATGGTGATGGCGGCTCCTTTTTGTTTCTCAACGGTCTCGTTTTGACTGTTGGCACTCGCCACCCGAGATCACTATTAGAGGGAGTTGATACTGAGCCATCAAAATAGGCAGTGTCTTACCAAGTTACATAGGCAACATAGATGGGTCTCTGTTCCCAAGAAGCTTACAGTAAAGAAACAACAGAGGGAGGAACAGAGAGAGGCAAGGGTAGTGAGGGGGAAACATCAGCCAATGGCATTGCACATACTGACGGCTTGATTATAGTTTGGGATGGGGATAAAGAGGTTACCGTAAGCGAGAGGCCAAGCGGAGAAGATGATTTTGAGGAGGGCTTTGAAAAAAGGAAAGAGAGGTGGCAATGCATACATGTTCAGTCCTACATGCAGAGGACAGAAAGGGAAAATGGGTACAGTCATTTAAAGGAGTAGGAGACCTTTATTCATTTGGGGTGCTAGAGTTGGAGAAGCAGACATCAAGGGCACAAATATAAACAAAATTACCGACCTGGGCATTAAAATAATCATCTGAAGCCTTCCTCCAGCTGTCCCCACCAAACAAGGCAAGGCAGGTAGCTATAAGAGAGAGGGCCTTTTCAGGGGTGGCACCCTGTTTGTGGAATGCTCTCCCCAGAGAGGCTCATCTGGCACCTACTCCATGGTCTTTTTGGCGCCAAGCACAGACCTTTTTATTCTCTCAGGCATTTTAAGAACTGGGTGTGTTTTTTTAAAAGTCCTTTTAGTACTACTTTATTCTGCTGCTGGTTTTATGATGTTGTAATGGTTTTATTCTTTGCTGGTTTTCTCTTGGTTTTATTTTACACTGTTTTAATTCTTTTAATGTTTGTATCTTATGTTTTTAATGTAGTGTACATTGCCCAGAGAACTTTGGTTATTGGGCTGTTCAAAAGTACAGTAAGGGCGCAATCCTATGCATGTTTAAACAGAAAAAAGCCCTACAACTCCAAGCTTGCCCCAGCCAGCAGTGCTGACTGGGGGCTGCTGGAAGTTGTAGGACTTTTTTTTTCTGTCGAAGCATGATAGGATTGTGCCCTCAATCAATAAAGATCAAAGATCAAAATATACGGTGGGGCAAGGCTGTGGATAGGTTTTTTTTTTTTTAGTAAGGACAAAGAGTCCTTACTTTTAAAGCTAACCTGAGGTCTCTAGGTGGAATCCTAAGGATAAGCTACGTAACCTTTTAGTTTGCTGACAATGGGCTACCTAGCTTAAAGATTCTTCTCTCTACAAAGAAGAGGAAATTTGTTTTGAGGATTTTGAACACATAGGACAGGTTCTTGCAATGGAGGAAGGAAAAGAAGCCATGGTGGGTTCTTTTCTTCACGCCATGCATGCATGCTGGTTGCACACCGCCTCATTTCCATAATTTCCCATGCCGGGTGCTGGTCACCATGTCGTCCGAACCTGGCGGGTGGGTGGGTGGGGGCTTCCAAACCACCCCGCAACTCATGACTTGCTCTAGGGTTCCAAGGTGGTTTAGAAGCCACCTGGTTTGGGGATCAGGTGACTTTTCTTATACAGTAATACCTTGGATTGCAAGTAACTTGGTTTGAGAGCGTTTTGCAAGACAAGCAATTTTTTAAATATTTATTTAATTTGTTTTGACTTGATATACAAGCGACGTCTTGCAAGACAAGTACTGTAGTACGGCTTAAATTAAAAATATCTGTACAAATTCTTCTGGGGGGGATTTCGTTTTGATATAAGAGTGTTTTGGATGACAAGCACGTTTCCGGAACGAATTATGCTTTCAATCCAAGGCATGACTGTACAAACAAGCCCTTTGATTCCCAAATCCTCTCTTACGTGGATTTGGGAATCAAAATTCCCAAATTTTTGGTGAATCGAAACCAGGAGTCTGTTGACAAACTGAAGAAGTGGCCTTCCCCACCACAAAGGCATAAAGCGAGCAAATAATTTGACCTTCCCAAATAAACCCAATAGAGCCAGTGTGGAGTAATGGTTAGAGTGTTGGACTGGGGAGACTTGGGTTGCTGCTGAGATCTTTTCCTTCCTTCCTTCCTTCCTTCCTTCCTTTCTTTCTTTCTTTCTTTCTTTCTTTCAACACACACACACATATATATATATATATATATATATATATATTGTACGTCGCCCAGAGTAACCCGGGTTACCAGCTAGATGGGTGATCTAGAAATACAATCAATCAATCAATCAATCCCTGTGTTTGATCCACTGGCTATCGGGATCAATCAATCCCGAGAGCCAGTGTGGCGTAGTGGTGAGAGTGTTGGACTGGGACTCGGGAGATCCGGGTTCTAGTCCCCACTCAGCCATGAAGCTCACTGGGTAACTTTGGGCCAGTCACTGACTCTCAGCCTAACCTACCTCACAGGGTTGTTTTGAGGATAAAATGGAGAGGAGGAGGATCACGTGAGCCACCTTGGTCTCCTTGGAGGAAAAGGCAGGAGATAAATGTAACAAACAAATAAATAAAAGGTTCCAACCCTATAAGCAGAGGTCTAAGCAAAAGGGGGTTTGATCCGTTTATGAGTAGGGGCCTTAATAAATGGAATGCTCAAGGATGTAATTCTTTATGCATTTTTAAGCGAACCGAACTGATTTGCAGTACCCTGACTAACATGGGAATGCAGTTATCCTTCAGGGTTTGTTTGTTTTTTGCACTTCTCTGAATTTTGCACTACAGTTCTCTCTTGAAAAACATACCAAGTTGCGTGTAAAGATACGAATTTTATGATAGAATGTTTGCCCCAAAAAATGTGTGTGCACATTTTTTTTGTAAAAAGAAAGATTAAAAATAATGTGGATTTTCATGCTGCTTTTTTTGTTTTTTTAAAATTGCAGATTGATACAGGATCGGGAGGGGTGTGTGGAATTATGAACAAACCTGTGTGAAACTGACATGGATTGGAAATAGACTGGTCCATCCATCCCTACTTTTAAAAAATTACTGGAAAGAGAGAGACTGATCGAGTAACTAACTTCCTCTGAGGAAAGGTTCTCAAATCCCTTCAGTTTCTTATCTTGGGACCTGCCGGGCTGGATAAACAAAGTGATTGATAAAGGTCCTTTTAAAAATAATAAAAAAAGAAAGAATACCTCCAGAGATTGTAGGTGTTCCGCTTTCAGGATCTTTGTCACTTCTGTCGGGCTTTTTCCTGCATGGTTTCAGGTTTCATGCTTGTCTGGCCCTTGCTCGATGGGTAGTGAGTGGCAAAGGGACTCCCCCCCTGAGAAAGACTGGCTATTTTTAGTGTCCATATAGAGTTGACTGTGTTAAATGTCACCAGGAGCCTGATGTATTTATTTGCTTTCTAATTATTCTCTGGTTAAGGGAAGGCTCAAACAGAATGTCCCCATTCTTTTTTCCTTATATGTCCTGTCTTTTTAGATTGTAAGCCGGTGGTGGTGGTGGTGATGATGATGATGATGATGATGATGATTCATTTCTATACCACTTAATAGCCAAAGCTCTCTGGGCAGTTTACAACAATTATAAAATTTTACAATAAAATACAATTATACAATTTTACAATAAAATACTAAAAACATGGTATTTTACCATGTTATATATATATATATATATATATATATATATATATAATATATATATATGTGGGATCTCAGAGGAGATGAATGAAAATACACGAAGCAATGAGATGGTGAAGAAGTTCACACTTTATTCTAACCAGTGAGCCGTACTTATACAGAAGGCAAAGCATGATTGGAATGTACTACGTGTTGATTAAGTATCAGTACGTGCTAGCTAGCCAGAGCTATTGTGATCTGTTCTGCATCAAAGTCCATGCCTGCATTGTTCACTTAGTTCCTTATCAGGGTGGGGAGAGTGAGATTTACCGGAGCATGGTTTGCCAGTACTCCAGAAGTCCACAGAGAGGTAATGATTCACCGAGGCATGGTATGCCAATACCTCGGTGATATCCCTACATATATATAACATGGTAAAAATAATATATATATAATTTATATAATATATAAATTATATTATATTTTAAAAACAATTTAAAATATAATATAATTTAAATATAATAATAATAATAATAATAATAATAATAATAATAATAATAATAATATGATTGATTATATGCACCACTGTGGGAGCCTTTTTGGCTGAGAAGTAGCTTGAAAATATTTCAAACAAATAAATAAATACTTTCCTTCTCTTCTTCCCCACCCAAAAAAAAGGGTGATAAGGAATACTATTCCCCCCCCAAATTCAGAGAAATTGGAAATGGATGTGGCCAAAGATTTTGATGCTAGAATCGGTTTTAATCTTGCTCTGTTCTTGAAAGAGCTTGGGGCCGAAACAGGGGGTGCCGTCATGCTTGCCCCATTTGTCCGGACAATGAGGCCTTCCTGAGGTGCGTTGCTTACTCGGGGTGCCTTCACTTTGGAAGGAGGTCACAGGAGGCTTATGGGTGTTTTGTAATATTTGCGTCTGTTTACAAATATATAGGTTGAATATAGGTGGAAGCAGGGATCCCTACTCCTTTGGGGGGGGGGCCGGGGCGCGCCTGGAATTTTGAGAGAGTGTCGTGGTGGGCCCTCTCACAAAATGGTTGCCGCAGGGCAAGGGTGGCTTGCCCATTCATAAAGTGGCTGCCATGGCCTGTCGCAAGACACTGATTTCCCAGAAGGCAAGCTGGTGAGACTAAAAGAAAACTAAGTTGCCCAAGAACCGAAGTACTACAAGGCAGAAACGGAGTGTGAGCTCCAAAGCCACTCTTTTGAATCCAGATAAAGATGGTGCCGGAAGGGAGCCCTTCACTTTGCAGCATGGCAGCCTCCCAGTTCATTATTATTATTTTTTCCTAATTAAAAAAAGATCTTCGGAAATGAAACCAAAAATCAGGAGGAGCAGGAAGCCAGGAGGGCATCAAGAGAGGTGTCTGCAGGCAGCACGCTGGAGACTCCAGGCTTAAACCCTTGCAGAAAGTAGCCGTGCTCTAGCCGTGCCTTTGCTTCCTTCACAGACACCTAGATTACCGTACATCATCCTTCGTGAAGGGTCAGCAGTGTACGGGGCGAATGGAGAATCAAGGCATGCCGTTTTCCAAAATGGGACTCTCCTTCTAGGGGAGTCTCCAACGATCTCCTAGCCATCGTGGGCCGTTTTACGTGTAACTTCCCGTACAAAAGCGCTACTAGTCCTGTCAAAGTTACCAGTTAAGGGAAGTCTCCAGCAGGACCCCTGGACCCATTAATCTAAGGATAGGCAAACTGGGGGCCCCGCACCAAAGTTTGTTGGCTTCCAACTCCCATCAGCTTCAGCCAGCATGACTGATGGTCAGGGAAGATGGGGATTGTAGTCCCAACATCATCTGAAGGACCACAGGCTGTAGAATGCCAGTTAAAAATGTGCGACTGACCCTAATGTTTACTTATGGCAAATATGGGGAGAAGGGGAACAGGACTGTCGCAGTGCCCTTGATATTATTAATTACTTAACTAATTATCAAGTAATTCATTATTATTATTTATTAATTTTGGGGTGTGTGGCGGGAAATGTGATATTCCTTTTGAGAAAGAGCTCAACTTTTTGGCCGGCCGGCCAGGCTTCTCCCGTTAAAATGTTCTTTCCCCCCAATTAATTGCCAAAGTCTTTAGTTGAACTGATCTACCGATATATACTATTTTAAAAGCTTACGATCCGTCCTGATGTTTCCCCTTTTGCTCCTCTGCAGGTGCCAGCTCTTCACCAAGGGAAGCCGTCGCGAAGAATTCTCCACCTTTCTACTCAAAGCACTTCTCCATTTCCACCAACGACTGAAATTTGTGAAATTTCCTGGTGGTTGGAGTAGGGGGGCAGGAGGCGCCTCTCACTCATGCTCCCTTCCTTTCCCACCACATGCTTGCTCCCAGACGCATGATGCCATGACGGGCAGACATTCTATTTAAGCGGCTGGCCTCTCCGGTTCCAAGGACAGTCTCTTGGCTGGGCGCCATGCGGACTCTGTGGGTATTCGCAGTGGCTTGGCTGCTGACTGGGGAGGTGGATGCTGGGCCATGGGATTCCAAGCTCCCAGCATCCCTCCGTTTGGGCACCAGGGGACAGCCCGGCAGGATCCAGGATTCGGGTGCAGGTGTGGATGTGAGTAGCAAAGGCAATGCGATCGCCTTCCTGGCGTGAAAGAATTTTCCCTTTTCATGAGACGAGTTTGTAACTCATGCATGATTCATTTATATTTATATATATATATATATATATATATCTTTTAAAGTGAGTGTGTGGCATTGGATTGATCGCTATCTCTCCTACATGGGCGAGCTTAAACCGGTTCAACTGTCAAGCCAGTTTAGCAAGAATTCCCTTTTCCTTGGGAGCAGTAATTCTGTGCCCTGGTGGGAAGGGTGTGGGGTGTTGGTATCCGTAGCAGATTTCCTCTCAACACCTTCCCCAGACTTGAATTCTGTGTGTGTGTGTGTGTGTGTGTGTGTGTGTGTGTGTGTGTGTGTGTGAAACTGTGATGGTTTAAACTGGTATAAAACTAATAGAAGTTAGTAGTAGAGTAGATACGTCCTGGCAGGAGAAAATTGGGAGCATCCTGTTTTTCTTCTTAAGCCTCTGTGTCTCATATTAGAAGTTGGGGCTAAAGGTGGAACCGCGGATTGAAGTCTGCCACTTTATCATAATGCTCGCTCTCTCCAAAGTACTTGCTACGTATGGGACACTTTCACGATATCTGCTATTAGTATTTAATATGTGTACGTCACGGTTGCTGCAGAGAACACAGGAATGACCCAGTGCCTACCAAGAAAGGTTTTTGATATCCTTATCCTTATCATTATTATTATTGCATTTCTATCCCACCTTTTCTCCTCTTACAAGGAACACAAGGCTGCTCGCGTGGTCCTCCTCTCCATTTTATCCTCACAACAACCCTGTGGGGTAGGTTAGGCTGCAAGTCAGTGGCTGGCCCAAAGTCACCCAGTGGCCCTCCACATGTTGTTGGACTACAGCTCCCATAAGGGCATGCTGTGGGGCTGAAGGGAGTCATAGTCCAGCAACATCTGGAGGACCACAGTTTCCCTGCTATAAAGGATCCTCTTCCCCCCCAGTGGCCAACCAGATGCCTCTGGGAAGCCTGCAAAAGCAGGAGATGAAGGTGCTAGTCCTCTCTGTTTTTGCTCCCCAGCACGGGTATTTGGTGGCATACCACAGCACCTCTGAACCTGAAGGTACCATATAGCTGACCTGACCAGCAGCCATTGACACCCAGATCTGCCACTGGGAGGCATGTTTGGACAGGAAAAAGTCCCAGCATTCCTGGCTGGGGCATGCTGGGAGTTATACGACTTTTTTCTGTAGCAGTGCTGGCTGGGGTATGCAGGGAATAGTTCTATGTATGTGTATTGCTGTCCCCCTTCATAATGATGGTGCGAGGGGGAATGCATTGAAGAAACCCTAAAGCCAGCTGGCAAATTAAAATCCCTTTGTTATCTGCTTGTGAGCCTGGCAGCCCTTGTTGGAGCTTCTGCGGCTTCCCAGGGCTAGACTACTGCACTGTGCTCTGCATGGGGGCTCCTCTTGAAGACTGTTCAGAAGCTTCAGCTGGTGTAGAATGCCGCAGCCCGCCTCACAATGGGGATAGGCAATTGGGAACATACCACGCCACTGTTCTGGTCTGTGCCCTTGGCTCCCTCTGTGCTCTTCTGGGACCTATCTGAGGTGGTGGGTTTATCTTCTGCAAATGGGGGTGGGTGGGTGGGTACCAAAACGTTGTCTTGGCTTACTAGCCATCTGTCACTCGTGATCTCTGTCAGCCTCTTCCTCTTGTCTTTTTGACATCTGCAAAACGCTTGGGAGAGAGCTGGAGTCTTTCATCATTCCTCCAGGGCAGTGTTCTCCAACCTTGGGTCCCCAGATGTTTTTGGCCTACAACTCCCAGCATGCCCCAGCCAGCTATGCTGGCTGGGGCATGCTGGGAGTTGTAGGCCAAAAACATCTGGGGACCCAAGGTTGGAGAACACTGCTCCAGGGCTTTGGGGAAGGCAAGAAACAGCAGGAGTCTCTTCCAAGCAGGGCAAAAGATTCCTTTGATTTCTTAACCTTGTCTTCAGTTCCCGGAAAACTTGGTCAGGGGTGGATTTGTCTGCTCTCCCAAGGGCCAGGGTCCAGTGGATTTGTGGAGACCTGCCTGCAAACCTGTACATCAGGGCTGCAGAACCTCTTTCAACCTGAGGGCCGGAACCCATTTCGGAGAAGCTCTCGTGGGCCGCATTCCAGTGGTGGGCGGGCCCAAAGGCAAAAGGGGCGGGGCCAAAATACCAGCATGTTGTAGCTTTAAAGCTCTTCCTGCCAGTAAGCAAGCCTTAGGGGAGGCTTTTAGAATGGAGGAAAAAAACTCAGCAAAAGCCAGGGGACCATCAAATGACTGATGGTTGGGAGAAAGTGCAAAGGACCGCCTGCTCCCATATGGGCCTCCCCGTGCTTTAAGAGCTTATTCTGAAACCTTCCTCCAGGTGCCCCTGCCTTCAGAGGCTAGGTGCTAGCTTTCAGTGTCGGGGCCTTCTTGGTGGTGGTGTCCCAGTTGTGGAAAGCACTTGCCTGGCACCTATTCCTGTTTGATTTTAGGCACCTAGCAACAACTGTTTTATTCCTACCCCCCAGGGCCGGTGCTACCATTAGGCCAGCTAGGCAGCTGCCTAGGGCGCAGGGCTAAAGGGGGCGCCAGGAGCATAGGGCTGGAGGGAGGGAGGGCTCAAGTGGGAAGGGGGGGCGCTAAATATCTGATCTTGCCTAGGGCACCAAACTGCCTTGCACTGGCCCTGCCACCCCCCCCACCCCCCACCCTGGAGCTTTTACTGCATAATATTTTTAATGCTGTTTTTATCACTGCTGGCTTTGTTGCCTCCTTTTTGCAGTTTAATTTGTGTTAAATTGATTTTGTTGTGTGTGCTTCCCGCCCCCCACTGCAAAAATGGCCAGGGAGTTGCCCGCATGCAACCTGTGGGCTGCATGTTTACAGGTGGGGCCATAGCTCCATGCTGGAGCCCTTGCTTTGCATGCAGGCGGTCCCACGTTTGATCCGCAGCCTCTCCACGTAGTGCTGGGAAAGGCCCTTCTCTGGAACCCCGGAGAGCCGTTGCTGCCCGTCAGTGTTGAGAATACTGGGCCAGAAGGACCCGTGGCCTGGCTCCGGATAAAGCAGCTTCCTCTGTGTTCCCCATCTTTCTTGTTAAACCATCTTTCTTTCTCTGCCCTCTAGTGCCGGGAGGTTGGGAAACTGAATCGCTCCGAATGCTGCTCCTTCATCCAGAAGAACCCGGACTGCCAGATGGACGGTGGGTTCCTCAACTACCTCAGTGGAGTCTTCTGCACCTTCCCGGCTGCTCTGCAGCCTCTGGCAGTGACACTCTACGTAAGGACCAAAGCGGCGGCGGGTGGGCGGGCAGGGTAGGCCTCTCCCCACGCTCCTTTTTGGTTGGTTGCAGGTGGATCTGGGAGACGTGAAATAATGGCCTGTGCGAGGCGCCTGAGGGCCAAGGGGCAGCAACAGGGGGTTCCCATCTCTGCCTCCTAGCAGGTGTTGGGGACTTGGCATCTGACGGAGGGCGGTGCACCCTGATGCTGGCCTTGTGCACAGCCGTGATGGGATCCAGCGTCCGCTCCAGCCCTGCTGAAAGACCTTCCCCGTGAAGGCTTAGCTCTCATCAGCAGTCATTCCAGCAGGCTGTGCTGAGGGAGATGAGAGGAAGAAGCGGGGCCCTTCCACCAGCCCTGCTGAAATACTTTATTTTTTTTCCTCTTCCCTCCCCATTCCTTTTTCCTTGCATGTTGTGTCTTTTTAGATCGTAAGCCTGAGAGGGCCGGGGGGTGTCTTTTTTCTTTTTCTTTTTACTGATTGCATGTAAGCCACTCTGGCAACCTTTTTTCGGCTGAAGAGTGACATCAAATATTTTAAACTACAACAAATAAATCAATCATATTGGCCCCTGCTAGGGCCCTGGCAAATGCCAGAGGATGCCACCTGCTGGCGCCAGGCCTGATGGGATCAACCGCAAGCCTGCACATGGTGCTAACAATGGGGTGGGGAGATTTTCAGTAAGGACGGTGGGGGGGGAGGGAAGCCATGTTTGCTGTGCGGATCACCAGACGCCACCTGCTACGGGGAAGGAGCAGCAGCCCGTGGCAATGTGGGAAGGGAGATGAGCCAAGCACAGAAAACTGGCGCTAGAATTCACCTCTTGGAAGAGGAACTGCCTTTTCGGGAGGAGGAAGTGACAGTGCTGCGGCTGAGGGTATTTCCTGGGTCGTGGCAGGTGCAGCTTTCGGAGTGACGAGCACATGGCAGAGAACTTGCCGCTTCAGCACTGTTGCTTGGGGCAGGACCCTTTTGTGGCTTCAGTCCGAGGCTGCCGTGCTCGCTTTGCGTGCGCCAAGGCACAGTCTATCCTGCAGCCTCTTCAGGCGTTCAGTGATGACCCTGTGAAGGAGGAAGGCTTGTGTGACCCTATCCAGCCCTTCACGGCATGGGGGCACCAGTACCTAAAGCAGGAGTGCTGAATCCCTTTCTGCCCGAGGGCCAAATCCCGTTCCGGAGAAGCCCTTGGGGGCTGCATTCCAGTAGTGGCTGAGGCCGAAGGAAAAAGTGGAGGGGGCAAAGGAGAGCAGCCAAACACCCCCCCCCCCCAATATATTTTAGTGTAAAAATCATACTGCCGGTAACTAAGCATTTCAACCTTTTGGAACAGGGGAAAAACTACACAAAACCCAGGAAACCACCAAACAGTTGGTGGTTGGGGAAAGGCGGCGTGGCGGTCTGCAGAACTCAAGGCAGAGGTTCTGCACCCCTGATGTAAAGGACTGCTTCTTCCAATATTTTCCTGCCCGTGTCCTGAGATTATCATCAGAGTCCCTGCTCCGAGTGCCCCCGCATACTCAGATTTGGCGGGTGGTGACTCGTGAGTAGGCCTTTGCCACGGTGGCCCCCAAATTGTATAATGCCGTCTCAAGGGAGGCCTGCCTGGCGCCTACTTTGTCGACTTTCCGGTGCCAGGTGAAGACCTTTTCATTCTCGCAGGCCTTTTGAAGGAATTTTTAACTGCCGCTTGCTTTATTTTTCATTGTATGTTTTCATACTGCATTATTTTATTTTTTTTAAAAAGAAACCTCTTTCTCCCTGTTTTAGCTGCTCGGTTGTTTATCTCTCTTACATTTGTCTGAATGATTGCTGCTGCTTTTGCAACAATGCTTTGGATGTGCGTTATCGTATTTGCTTTTGTTATGCGTGTCGCCCTGAGAGCTCCGGCTGTCGGTCGATTCATGAATCGAATGAGCGAGGGCGCAATCCTATGGCCGGCTAGACACAGTCTAGACGGCCGTAGGGTAATTCGGAGTCCCAACTTCGACCTCGGAAGCGCGCTCCGAAGTCGGGACTGGGATTTCGAATTCGGAGTGGCCCTCCCTTGCAGCCGGTGTGGTAAGGACTGCGCTGGCTGTTGCTCCGAGGTTGAAGACTGACCTCTGAGCCAGAGTTTTGTGAGCATTCCGGGCGGCGGGGAGAGGACAGGCTCCGCCAGTGTACGTGGCATCCCGGCACCACTGCAGCCAGGGTCGGTGCAAGGCAGTTTGGTGCCCTAGGCAAGATCAGATATTTAGCGCCCCCCTCTTTCCACTTGAGCCCTCCCTCCCTCCAGCCCTATGCTCCTGGCGCCCCCTTTAGCCCGGCGCCCTAGGCAGCCGCCTAGTTCGCCTAATGGTAGCACCGGCCCTGACTGCAGCTGCCTCTCCTCGTGCTCCAGGGCAAAACCCTTAGCTGAAATCAGCTGTCTTTAAGTGTTTTGCGGGGCAGAAGGAGCGCAGAGGCGAGGCGCGCCTCTATGCTCCTCCCGCCCTCCGTAGGGTGCCAGCAATCTCCTGAGTTCAGAGGGTGATGGGCAGCCTCATTGGTGCGCTCTGCCCATGAACAAATGAATGGGCGGCAGTCTGAAGGGAGGCCAGCCAGTGCACGTACAGCTCCCTCCACGGGGATCGGAACTTTGATTAGGGTTCCTACCCCCGTTGGGGGCAGCCCTACGTATGTACAACTTAGGGGGCACGGCTAGCCGACTCGTTTTTGACAGCCGTGCGTTCGTTGCCAAACACCTGGAGAGTGCTCTAGAGCTGAGAATATCTGTGATGAAAGTTCGCAGAAAGTTGTTGTGTATTCTGCAACAGAATATGCTGGATTCTGCAATCATATATATATATATATATATATATATGATATATATTTTATTGATTGCCACATATACCTGATTCTGCGAATGCAGGGTGTCGTAGCTGCATTTAACTTCTTACTAAGTGTTAAGATTGCAGCAGTAACGGTGGCTTTTTGTTTCTGAGAATCTGATTTTTCAAATGAGACGTAACTTTTTGGAAACGTTTTGTTTGAGCCCCGGGGTGGGGGTTGGACTGCATGATCTTGGGGGGTGCCCTTGCCACTTTTCCTGACACCCTGAGCTAGTCTTTGGTTTCTTGCAGGCTCTATGGCTACTGTACCTATTTGTCATCCTTGGCGTCACAGCTGAGAAATTGTAAGTAGCCTCAATCCCACCGCTAACCCCATTTTTTTTTTTTTTTTTTTTAAAGAGCTCCCTAATCTTTTCCATGCCAGTTTTCAAAGAGGAAGTGCTAGAACAGGGGTGGGGGTGGGGATCCCTTTTCAGCCTGAAGGCCAAATTTCCTTTTTTGAAAAACTCTCAGGGCTGCCTTGCCAGTGGTGGGCGGGGCTGAAAGCAAAGTGGGTGGAGCCAGAGATTAAAGGGGAGGGAGCCAAAAAACCCAGCATATTGTAGCTTAAAGCTATTGCTGATTTCATAGAGTTAGAATGAGCCTACAAGGCTATTTCATATCCATTTAAGTAATTTTTAAATTGTTTTAAGTGTCTAGTGAAATTTTTATGATGCATCAGAAACTCATAATCTTTCTTTCTCTTTCTCTCTCTCTTTCCCTCCCGCCTTAAGCTTCTGCCCTAACTTATCTGCCATCTCGATCAAGCTGAAGTTGGCCCACAACGTAGCAGTATCCTTCCATAAATTTGTTCCCGGTGCGCTGTATAGATGTCGGGATGGGGAAAGCTCATTGCGGAATCTTCCATATCAAACCCGCAAGGTGGCCTGGAATGAAACTGGTGGGGAATCGAGATTGAGTTAGAATCTAGGGCTGCCGATCTTTTAATCGGCTAATCGCTTAGCAACTTTTTCAGGGCAGTCCCGCCGTGCTCTCAGAGCTGAGCCTCCGATATCTGAGGCTCTGTTCCATCCAGTGGAAGTCGGGGCGGCCGGGTTTCCTGTATTTTTCCTCCTGTCGGTGGACAGAGAAAAGATCATCCCCCCACCTCTGCCTCCCCACCCCATTGCTGTCAATGGGAGAGAAACATTTATAAATGTTTCCCGGGAATGGGGACACGATTGGGGGATGAGAGGTCGTTGGATTGACCAGATCTGCGGCTTCTCCTTCCCTGCGCACTTCCACACCCGTCTCCCCCCCACCCTTCCTGAGTTCGGAGTTCTGACCACGAGAGATGGGGCCGCCATGGAGGTTTCTGTGGGGGCAGGTTGGGGCTCGGAGGGGGTATATCATATACTAATAGAAAACTCATTCTCCCGAGTGCTGGTTCTTCCGTAGCCCAAACAGCAACATCCGCACACAAGAGGGAGCTCTCCGCAGGTTTGGGGGCGCTTCAAAGTTCTCAAAAGTACCACCACCACAAAAAAAAAAAAACCTTTGGGGAAATAGTAGGGAAGGGGTGGGAGAGCCCTGAAACATCCTGTCAACTCTGTGTGGTCAGTGGCCATGGGAGAGTCAGGCTGACTGACTGTTGGGGAGGGAGAGAGAAGAAGACTATAACATTTTTATATAAAATAAGATTCTCAGGCAGCTGAATTATGTGTGAAAGACCGGGCCCCTGCATCCACGTGGTTTTGACTGTGAGGAGAATGCGCATGGCTCCTTGTGAAGCGGTGGGCCCCGTGGCTTCTAAAGGCGTGTGGCAAAACCGGGCATTTTACAGGGAGGGAAGCTGAGGCATGGGTAAGCCCTGGGTTGGGCACCAGCTAGGTGTGTACGGTGGACATTTCAGGAAACCCTCATGAAGAGACCGTGAAAGGCGAGTGGAGAACAGGAAGCTCAAAATGGGCTTCCTGTTCTTGGCTTCCGTAACATCCACCTCTGCTCTCGATGGTTTAGTAAGCCTGCTTGCAAGTAGACCTACTATGAGAGACATGCCCCCCCCCCAATCCCACCAGAGCAGTGGGGTCAGGCCCACTTACGGCTGGACAAGCTGTTGCGTTTCGCTTTCCTTAGCGCCGTCTTCCATGGTGTCACCTTTCTGGCCTTCGGGAATGGCGCACCAGATGTCTTCAGTGCCGTTGTGGCGTTCTCCGACCCACGGACAGCCGGCTTAGCCGTTGGAGCTCTCTTTGGTATGGGCGGCCAAACCTGAGACTTTTCCCTCTACCCTCCTTGCTTGTGCCTTCTGCCCGGTCTGTTCTGTTGCTCCCTCCCAAGGGAGCTGCTTGCTTTCTCCCGGCATCAGATGGGGGGAGAAACATGGTTGGTTCGCATTCCGACGTAAAATCTACCTCCTCCACACTTCCGGAGCGAACATTTGCAATTATCCTTCGTTATTTGCGGTTTTTCCAGATTGAGTGATGGGGTCCTCCTCCAGTCGCAAAACACGTACCAAAAATGCTTTTTTTTTTTTTCGCGTCACGAAATTTGGAAAAGTGCAAATAGCGAGGGGCAATTGCACTTCGGTTCAAGTCCAAAAATGTGGGCTTAGTTTGGTTTGGTTTGGTTCTTTCAAAAATACAAATAAAAATGTGAGAACTGATATGGAAATGGGATGGAACACACTTTAGATTGGAAGAATGAGGATTTCCAGAAGGAGAGCACTTCACAATCACGACATCATCACCGGAGAAGCTTGAGTACCCGTCTTGTCCAATCTCACATAAAGGTGGGGATGAGAATGGCGTGTCTGATGCGAACCTGAACCGATGGGCAAAACCATGATGTTTTGGAGCTTCTCTCAGCCCTACACCCAGGCAGAAATAAAGCTGTTGACCTCTGCTGCTTCCCTCTGGGTTCCTTCCACGTGTTACCTTTTATTTTAGGTGCATGCCACACACACATGTATCACAGTAATGCAATTAGGTAATTTTAGACTTCATACTTTTCTGCCCCTCTTTATATAGTAAACGTGTGTTATTTCACTGATTTCAAAATGTGGTAAGCCCTCCCTGCTGTGTTTGGGGGGCCCTTCTGCTGTGATCGGGGGGGCCCTGGTGTCTGCCTCAAAGTCCTACCTTCATGACGCCACTGCTGTGCACGTCGGGAGGCAGGATTGGCTGTGACTTTCACAGTGCGCTTGGTGGCGAGCCAGGTTTGCCTTGCGTGATCATGTGGACTGGCCCTTTATCTGTGCTGGGGACTAGGCCCAGTTTCCGTGTGTGTGTGTGTGTCCCGTGTTGATCTCTTACCCATCTTCCTGGCACTGGTGTGTGCATGTGTAGGTGTGTGTGAGAGAGAGAGGGTTGCTTCCTGAACCTAACCTGGGAATACTGCCCTGCCTGTCTTTCCCCGCAGGTGCCGGCATCTATGTCACCACCGTCGTCGCAGGTGGCATAGCCCTGGTGAGGCCCTTCACGGCAGCCTCCAGGCCGTTCCTCAGGGATGCCGTCTTCTATATGGTGGCTGTGTTTTTGACCTTCGTGGCGCTGTATTTTGAGCAGGTCACCCTGGCAGAAGCCCTGAGTAAGTCATCGCGAGGCCAGAGGTCCACCTGAGAAGGCCCTCTTCCTTGTTGCCACCGACAGAGCCTCCCTCAGAGGTGGCAGTCGGAGGAAGGCCTCAGATGTTGAGCGTAGTGTCTGGGTAGATTTCGGTCGGGAGCGGTGTGCCGACAGGTATTGCGGTCCCAGGCCGTGTAAGCTGTATAAAATATAGCTATTTTATAAGCTAAAACATCTGGAGGGTCGCAAGAAGTTGCCCACCCCTCCAGATTAAAGATAAATGGATATCTTTAAATTTTGTATATGAACTAGGGACAAGGCGTGTGGTGGTCGTGGGTGGGCAGGCGGGCAAAGAAGTGGGAGATGGGCTGTGGTGAAGGAACGTTTTCCCCTCTGCAGGTTACATCGGACTGTACATCTTCTACGTCTTGACTGTTGTGGTCTCTACGTGGCTCCACAAGAGGCAGCGAAGGGAGAGGCTGGCCCCTCCCAGTCCCGGAGAACCAGGTGAGAGGGATCTGTAGGTCCCAGGTTCAATCCCTGGCATCTCCCATTAAATGGACCAGGTAGGAGGTGATCGGAAAGAACCCTCTCTTCCCAAGACCTGTAAGAGCAGACCGTACTGCAGGGGTGGGGAAACTTATTTTAACCCGGGGGCCGAGCGCAGCTCTCGGGGGCCATATTCCAGTGGTGGGTAGGACCAAAACTACAAAATAGACCAGCATATGGTAACTTAAGGGTGCAATCCTATGCATGTTTAGATTGGGAAAAAGGCCTACACTTCCCATCATTCTCCAGACAACTGTACTGGCTGGGGAATGCTGGGAGTTATAGGACTTTTTTTCCGTCTAAGCACGGATAAGATTGCGCATTAAAGCTCTAAGCCAGTGATGGCAAACCTTTTTGAGCCCGAGTGCCCAAACTGCAACACAAAACCAACTTATTTATTTCAAAGTGCCAGCACTGCAATTAAACCTGAATACCGAGGTTTTAGTTTTAGAAAAACAACTCATACAGTTGTCCGAACTAATTAACATCTTTTGTCTTTAAAGAAAAACACAGTAACAGAGCATAATAATGATACAAACAGTTTTTTGTTGGAAAAAAAATCAACTCAAAAAATTATTATAGTACTACATTATACAAACTTTTTAAATACCGGTAATTAGGCACATGTATTTTTGGATAAGGGATTCTCAACTTGTAATATGATTATATGCCAGACTGAAATTGTATGGGGCAAGCTTTACCCCGGGTCCTTTCCCTGCTTCTACAGGTGTCGGATTAGTAAAAGTAAAAGTCAACCTGTACTAGGATGAGCAAGATAAACAAGAAAACCAAATGCGCTTAACACATTTTAAACACTTTATGTCTTGGACTGCAAACACTGCATTAGGTAAAAGTTTGCATTGGGCATGCTTTTGCACAATTAATGTGATTTTTGCTATTGCATGCATGCTGATAATTTGTCAAACCTTGGCTCATACTCCGTTAGTTTGAGAGCAACACATGCAGCACTCAGGTCAACTGTTAGGGCTTTACATCCAAGCCATGCTCTGTGCATCATTCTTCAAAATCTTTTAAATGTGATAACAATGTAGAAAAGAATTTTGTAACAGGAATTCTAGAATAAAATCATTCTGTTCCACACTGTGAGAAATAACAAAATCATTAGTGTTTTGCAGAAGGGGACAGTCTTTTCGCGATCTGGTGAGTGGTGACCAATGGCTCGAGTGCCCACAGAGAGGTCCCTGCGTGCCAGCTGTGGCGCCCGTGCCATAGGTTCGCCATCACTGCTCTAAGCCTTAGGACAAGTATTTCAACCTTTTAGAATGGGGTGGGTGGGTGGAGGTGGGAACTGCACAAAAGTCAAGAAATCACCAAAGGATCAGGGGGTGGGGCTAGTAGAAGGGGGCGTGGCCATTTGGGGAATCCCCTGCCACGCTGGGTTACCCCACCCCTGCCACGCTGGGTTACCCCACCCCTGCCACGCTGGGTCACCCCACCCCTGCCACGCTGGGTCACCGGGACACACAGCTTGACCTGGCAGAAGGCAGCCTCTTATGTTCCAAATGTGTTCAATTCCCCCCCACCCAAGTAATTCAGGCTCTCAGGTGGTTTGTGTCACCAAACCCATCGCCTCCTACTTCTCAGTATTCGGGACAGATCAAAGGAAGGACTTCTTCACACAGTGCATAGTTCCAACTGTGGAATTCCCTTCCACAAGATGTGGCGATGGCCGCCCATTTGGAGGGCTTTAAAAGAGGATTGGACAAATTCATGGAGGAGGAGAAGGCTATCAATGGCTACTAGTCCTGTTTGGCTATGTCAGTGTTCTCCAACCTTGGGTCCCCAGGTGTGTTTGGCCTACAACTCCCAGCATGCCCCAGCCAGCGTAGCTGGCTGGGGCATGCTGGGAGTTGTAGGCCAAACACACCTGGGGACCCAAGGTTGGAGAACACTGGGCTATGTGCTTCCTCCAGGATGAGAGGCAGTCTGCCTGTGTACACCAGTTGGTGCGGAACATGGGTGGGACGGGGCACTCATGTCCTGCTTGTGGGTTTCCCGTGGGCAGCTGGTCGGCCACCGTGTGAACAGAATGCTGGACGAGATGGACCCTTGGTCTGACCCAGCAGGGCTCTGCTTATATTCTTATGTGTTCCCACAGAGCTTCCCACAGACTCTGAAGACGAAGAGGGCTCAAGCACCAGCAGAGGTGACTATGGTGAGTCGCCTTCAGGGTTGCTGGTTATTGCCTAAACCCGGGGCAGGCCAAAGGTCGGTCTACTGGTAGCTCCCTGGTGACTTGCAGTAAATGGGCAGGAATCTCAGACTCCCAATTGTCTTAACAATAGCTGCGACAAAATGACAATTATTAATAATAAATATCGGTGGTGATTACAATTTATAGCCCGCCTCTCCTCCAATACGTGGTTCTTCCCCCCCCCCCCCGGTGTTTCATTCTCACAAGAACCCTGTGAGGTAGGTTAGGCTGAGAGATGGGAGATCAGCTTTCCCCGGCCTGGTGCCCTCCAGATGTGCATGGCGGGCTGGGGCATGCTGGGAGTGGTAGTCCCAACGCATCTGGAGGGCACCGGGCTGGGAAAGGCGCCAATAGATCGACGAAAGTCACCCAATATTCTTGCTGCTCGTAGCGATTTGGCTGCATCTGCATCCCTGGGGTCGGGAAGGTTAAAGCCTCCACTCTCCGGCATTCCCGATTCAGCCAAACGGCAGTGTGCAAACTGCAATATTTTCCACCGAAGCCTGATCAGCCGGGCAGAGCTTGGCAGGCCGCAGGAAGCGTAGCCAAGGGGTGCCAGATGCCCACATGTGAGTTAGGTGAGGATCCAGGAGGCTCCGATGGCCCCGGATCGGGCTCACTTTCCTCTTCCGGTGCGCAGGGGAAGAATACCAGCCCTTGCTGGCCTCGGAAGAGAGTACACTCCAGATCCTGACACACTCCGTGAATCCCCTGGATTACAGAAAGTGGAGGAGGAAGCCCTGCTACTGGAGAATGCTTAAGGCCTGCAAGGTATTTTATTTGTTTTTATTCTGTTTATTATTCCATTCATTTTAAAATTATATTTATATCTCACCTTCTCCCCCCCCCCCCCCGCTTGCAAGGAATCCAGGGAGGTTTACACGGTCTTCCTCCTCTCCATTTTATCCTCACACAACAACCCTGTGCGGTAGGTTAGGCTAAGAGTCAGTGGCTGGCCCAAAGTCACCCAGTGAGCTTCATGGCTGAGTGGGGACTAGAACCCGGATTGCCCGAGTCCCAGGCCAACAATCTAATCAATACGCCACACTGGCTTTCATCCTCTGCCCAGTCCCAGTATGTGGTTCTGCCCGAGTGGCAGTTAAAAGCACCTGTTTCCTTTCATACCATACATCTCTGCTGTGATCCTAAAAAAAAGGGCAGAACTAATTATACTCCATATTTATTTAAAGTCCCTTGAGGTTCAAAATGCTTCAGGTACTGCCTCAAATTTTCTGGGAAGCCTTTGGCACACGCCCCGTACCTCCAGCGTAACTAAACCACACCGAAATAAATCCATATTCGTCTCAGTTTTCCTCTGCCTCCACTTTCCTCCTTTTCATCTTTTGTTTTGCTCTGTGTTGAATTTTAGAATGTAACGTCCTCCGGGCAGGGACTATATTCATTATGTAGCTTGCCAGAATGCTGGACTAGATGGACCCTGGGTCTGATCCCGCATGGGTCTTGCGTTCTTATTGACCTCTCCCTGTCTACATAGAAGTAAGCCCTGCTGGTTTTTGTGGGGTTTACTTCTGAGCAAACCAGCATGGGGTCAGGCTGCACACTTGCAAAGTGTTTTGGAAGCCTTCATTATGCTCTCTCTCTCTCTCTCTCTCTCTCTCTCTCTCTCTCTCTCACACACACACACACACACACACACACACACACACACACTCATTGTGGCAACCCTATATGGTAGTTCACCATTGTTCTTGCTGGCTGGGGCTGGTGGGAGTTGTAGTCCAAAGCATTTGGAGGGCACCAGGGTGCTTATCCCTGTCCTGGACCATAAGATAACTCTCCCCCCCCCCCCATGCCTCCAGTCACACCTTGACAGAAAATAGTTTTTAGCAGGGCAGAAGGGTCGACAGCTTGAGCCCTTATATACCGGTATGTTCATTTTGGGATCTTGCTTAGCTCTCTCTCTCTGTTTTAAAAATTGTGAGTTTTTGCAGCACACGTCCGAATCAGTAAGGCCATGGCTGAAGCGTCTTGTGGCTGGATCTCCCCGTGAAAATCGTTGGGGCAACTCCGCCTCCGTTGGCGCCCCACGGATTTTGACCCCCGTCTCTCGCCTCCTCAGTTGCTGGTGGAGGTCGTGCTGCTGCTGACGGTGCCCGTCGTGGACCCCGACCGGGAGGACCAAAACTGGAAACGGCCCCTGAACTGCCTGCACCTGGCCACTGGCCCCCTCGTCTGCATCCTCACGCTGAAGTCTGGCATGTGTAAGTGCCCAGTTTTCCTCCAAGGCTGGCAGGTGTTAACTGTGTGGGTGGGTGAGGGCACTGGGTGACTTTGGGCCCCTCGCTCGCTGATTCTCGGCATACCTCACCTACCTCACAGGGTTGTTGTGAGGATGAAATGGAGAGGAGGATTATATAAGCCACCTTGTGTTCCTTGCAGAAAAAAAAATTGCCTAGAATAAAATAAAATAATAATAATAATAATAATAATAATAATAATAATAATAAATAAGCCAGTGTGGCGTAGTGGTGAGAGTGTTGGACTGGGACTCGGGAGATCCGAGTTCTAGTCCCCCGCTCGGCCATGAAACTCACTGGGTGACTTTGGGCCTGTCACTGACTCTCAGCATACCTCACCTACCTCACAGGGTTGTTGTGAGGATAAAATGGAGAGGAGGAGGAGGATTATGTAAGCCGCCTTGGGTTCCTTGCAAGAGGAAAAAAGGCGGGATAAGAATATAATAAATAAATAAATAAATATTATTATAATTATCATCATCATCATCATCATCATCATCATCAATACGATTATTATTATTATTATTAATAATAATAATAATAATAACAACAACAGAAAAAGCTGAACAACAGCAACAGACAAAACTGAATTGGCCCCGGTGGATCCAATCTAAGAGGGCTCGAGTCCTGGCTCCGTTTCTCCCTTTTCCCCCGTCTCCCCTGCAGATGGTCTTCACAAGATCCAGGGCGTCTTCCCGGTCTGGGGCCTGGTGGCCCTGGCGGGGTCTGCCGCAGCCGTGACCGTCTTCTGCACTACAAGGAACGAAGAGCCCCCCCGATACCACTGGGTGAGCACTCAAGGGGCTGGGCGAGTCTGCCGCCGCTGCCCGGATCTCCCTTGCTGAACCCGTTCGTCCTCCTTTCCGACAGCGCTGGGTGGGACTCCGGGACGACGGAGGTGGTTGGGAAGTGCGGAGCCGGGTAGTGGTGCACACACGCAATCACAAACACACACACACACCTCCGTGTGTGTCCAGTGGGAGAAGACATGCTCTGTACGCAGAAGGCCCCAGCTTCAGTCACTGGCATCTCCAGCTGAAATGCTTTTAGGCAGCAGGGCCAGGAAAGACCCTGGGAAGCCACCGTCAACTGGAGTAGAGAGCCCCGGGCCAGGCATGCCAGTGGTCTGGCACAGCACAAGACGGCCTTGAATATTCACGTCTTTCTTTCTTTCTGTGTGTGTGTGTGTGTGTTTTTCCCTACTGCAACAGTTTTTTGCCTTCCTGGGTTTCCTGGTCAGCGCCATGTGGATCAACGCCGCAGCCACCGAGGTGGTGAACATCTTGAGGACTTTCGGTGTGATCTTCCGCCTGAGCAACACCGTCCTGGGGCTCACGCTGCTGGCCTGGGGGAACAGCATTGGGGGTGAGCAGGAAGCCTGCTTGTGCTTAGACCGACGGTGCTTAGTGATGAGTGACATTTCTATCCTGGCTTTCCTCCAGAGAACTCAAGGTGGCGTATATGGTTCTCTCCTGCCCTGCCCATTTTAGCCTTACAACAACCCTGTAAGGTAGGTTAGGCAAAGTGGGCATTTGAACCTAGGACTTCCCTGTCCTAACCCGGCATTCTAACGCAAGGGTGCAGAAGCACATCCCCAGGGGCCAAATCCAGCTTTCCAGGGGTCCCAATCCAACCCCAGATGGCCACAAACCTTTACCCTGGCTCATTTCCACCAACCACCGATTGCTTGGTGCTTTCCTGGCTTTTCTGCAGTTTCCCCCCTATTCTAAAAGGTAAATGTAAAGGACCGCCGCCAGTCCTTTGTGTGAGTTCGAGAGTTAACTGGTTAACCGGAGCTGCGAAAACCCTCTTACACTTAAAAGACAATGCTACGATTCTGGCCTGAATGGAAGTGAAATTGACTAGAATACGGGACTTGTGAATACAGTAATACCTTGGATTGCAAGTAACTTGGTCTGAGAGCGTTTTGCAAGACAAGCAAATTTTTAAATACCTATTTATTTATTTATTTATTTTTGACTTGATATACAAGCGACGTCTTGCAATACAAGTACAGTAGTACGGCTTAAATTAAAAATCTCTGTACAAATTTTTTTTGGGGGATTTCGTTTTGATATAAGAGTGTTTTGGATTACAAGCACACTTCCGGAACGAATTATGCTCTCAATCCAAGGCATGACTGTAGTAAGTTTAATTAAGCATATCAAAACAAACAGATAAGGACTCACTCAACTGTAAATATAGCAGAGTCCATAAACTAAATGAGGCATGCAAACCTCAATACAGTAATACCTTGGATTGCAAGCATAATTTGTTCCAGAACCGTGCTTGTAATCCAAAACACTCTTATATCAAAGCGAGTCTCTGGCGGGCGTGAGCGGGGCCGATTTCAGCCCGCTACGCCCGCTCGAGGTAAGCGGTTACATCCCTATAACTTGTCTTGCAAGACCTTGCTCGTTTATCAAGTCAAATTTTTTTTAAAAAAATTTGCTTGTCTTGCAAAACGCTCTCAGACCAACAAATTACTTGCAATCCAAGGTATTACTGTATTTTCATGCCACCACCATTCTTCCCTTGTTATAAAGGACAAAACTGAATCTGCACCAATGGATCTAGTAAATATCTGAGGACTTACTGGTAACCTGTATCTGTCAATTCTCTTCCTGCATCCCCTTTCCCTTTTGTTCTTGCAGACACTTTCTCTGACCTCACCATGGCTCGGCAGGGATACCCCCGCATGGCCTTTTCAGCCTGCTTCGGAGGCATTATCTTCAGTATCCTTGGAAGATTTGTGGGCCAGTTAGTTTCCCAGGATTGCAGTCCTCAGGAAGGGAGTGGTGGATGCAGCTCCAGGGGCGTCCTTGACGAGTTGGCTTATTTTTATTTATTTATTATATTTATACCCCGCCTATTTTCCTGAAAGGAACCCAAGGCATCTTACATAATCCTCCTCTCCATTTTATCCTCACAACAACCCTGTGAGGTAGGTTAGGCTGAGAGGCAGTGACTGGCCCAAAGTCACCCAGTGAGTTTCATGGCCAAGCGGAGACTAGAACCCGGATCTCCCGAGTCCCAATCCAACACTCTCACCATCTTGCATTGGTCACCAGGCCAGTTAGATACGCCAACGTAGTCCTTGATCGGTTATTTGGACATCATCTTGCCCTATCAAAGGAAGAGCCCTGCTGGATCACGCCAAAGGTCCACCCGGTCCAGCATTCTGTTTCTGCCAGTGGCCAACCAGATGCCTCCGGGAAGCCCCACAAGCGGGGCATAGAGCAGGGGTGGGGAACTTCTTTCAGCCCGAGGGCCGAATTCAGTTTTGGAGAAGCTCTCGGGGGCCGCAATCCAGTGGTGGGCGGGGCCAGAGGCAAAGGGGCGGGGCCAAGAATACAAACGATACCAGCATATTGTAGATTCAAGCTCTTACTGCTAGTAGCGAAGCCTTAGGAGAGGGTTCCTCAGATGGCCCTGCCCTCTTTCCTTGGCCCTGCCCCTTTCCTCCAACCACCAATCATTTGGCATTCTGGCTTTTATGTAAATTTGCCTGATTCTAAATGGCTGAAAAGCCTTTCCTAAGGCTTAGTTGCTGGTGGTAAGCTAAAATATGTTGGCATTTTTGACCCCGCCCCTTTTGCCTTCAGCCCTGCCCACCACTGGAATGCGGCCCCCGAGAACTTCTCCAGAATGGAATTCGGCCCTTGAGCTCAAAGAGCCTGATTTTTAAAGCCCAGCTGATTTTTGCTCAGTGTCTAAAAGCTGCTCCTTGGACTTCCTACAGGAGATTATTCCATTCCTGGCGATAAGCCGGCTGGCTCAGATAGACTGCCACACGTCACATTAATCTGTTCTCGGCCTGGCTTTCCTGTCTGGGTCTCTGGCCTGGGGGGACGGTCAATCACCCTCCCAAATACTCTTCCTGGCAGGATTATCTCCTGAACTTGTTTGCAGATATGCTTGTTGGAGTGGGAATCGGCTGCCTGCTGCAGATGACGAGCAGCAAACTAGTAGTCAGGGTATGTTTGGTCTCCCGTCTTTGTTGTTTTGTTGTTTTCCTCCGGTCCGTTCCACCACCCTGGTTGCCTAGAAAAACAGAGAGGAGAAGCAGTGGAAACTGGAACGCCGGGCAGGGACAAACATTCCTATCTTGTCTTGTCCCTGGCATCTCCAGTTAAGGCAGTCGGGTAACGGAGATGCGAAAATACCTTTTTCTGCCTGCAACCCTGGAGAACCACTGCCATTCCGGCAGGAGACCCTGCTGGAGACCCTCAAGTCTTCCTGAGACCCCGCCAGAACTGGTGCTCATTGGAACGATTTGAGTTCAGAACGGATGGCCTGAGCATGTGCAGAGTGCAGCTCCTTCACTATTAACCAGCCCATTTGCCCGCACCAGTGCTTGCTTTGTGCTGGTGCCATCTTCTTCTTTTTTGTGTGTGCACTAGGCCAACGGCATGCTTATTTTTTCCCAGGCATTTGAACGTTAGTTACGGGTCAGTTGCCGTGGGCGATTTTTGCATGTTTTGTGGGATTCATTCTAGGCTGGGGTGGTGGGAAGAGTTTGTGTCTTGTGGATGAACGCTTTCCATACTGTATTGTTTTTAGCTGATGTTTTAATGAGGTTTGTTTTTATCTGTATTATGCCGACTGTGGTTTATATTGACTTTGCTTTTTTGCTGTTATATAAAGGGTTTCTGAATGTGTGTAGGTCAGTTCAAGACTGCTTTTTGCAGTGGGAAGCAATGCAGAAACTAGTAGTAGTAATAGCAGTAGTAATAATAATAATAATAATAATAATACAGTCATGCCTTGGATTGAGAGCATAATTCATTCTGGAAATGTGCTTGTAATCCAAAACACACTTATATCAAAACGAAATCCCCCCCAAAAAATTTGTACAGAGATTTTTAATTTAAGCCGTATTACAGTACTTGTATTGCAAGACGTCGCTTGTATATCAAGTAAAAATAATAATTAAATAAATACCGTATTTAAAAAATTGCTTGTCTTGCAAAACGCTCTCAAACCAAGTTACTTGCAATCCAGGATATTACTGTAATAATATTCTGCTTTCCCCTTCTCGCTGTGCAGCTGGAATCAGATGGCCTCCTGGTGTGGATCCTGGCGGGGGCGCTGGGTCTCAGTCTGGTGGTCTCTTTCCTCTCGGTGCCCGCTCAGTGCTTCCAACTGGGCCACGGGTACGGCTCCTGCCTCATTGCCTACTACCTGGCGTTCCTGACAATTGCGCTGCTGACGGAGTTCAAGGTGATCCGGCTTTCCTCCTCCTGATGAAAGGCGCCCGTCTTTTCGGACCTTGTTTATGTTGCCACGGGATGGTGATGGGGTCGCACGCACGCTCTCGATCTGGCTGCTTAACTTAAAGATGGCGCCTTGCAACGTACAGGCCGTTTATTGCTGGCGAATCCTAAATAGGCCTTCTTGTTGGGTTTGATTGTTGCCACCAAAGGAAGGAAGACTGGGACAAATCTCAGACGCGTGAGCAGAGCCACGGCGGAGTTGCTGCAGACTTTGAAAGCGTTGTGATCCCAGCTGCTTTCTGGCCTCTTGTAATCCAGGGATTGTTGGGCCAAATCGAGGCCTTGGCCCAGATGCCTTGAGAAGTGATCAGTCCCCGGCCAGGATTAATTTTTCTAAAGAAAGGCATTATTTTGATTTGGAATAGTGAAAAGTTCTTTTAGAACAAGATTTTATTTTTGGGGGTGTGTGAACTTTTCTAGAAGCAGTTTTTAGATCCTGTCTTAATTAGGTTGAAGGTGTTCAGGCATTGATGCCTCTGGTATGTACTTAATTCTTCATTACTTATGAGGGTTGGTCACTAGAATATAATTTTAACAAGCAATGGGATGCACAGCCAAGAGATCATTGTATCTTGCGTAAAAATCAGTTTATTCTCTCTCTTTCTGATGTTCAGGCTGTGAGTGCCATTGCTTAGCCCGGATGTTCCATCCACGCAAGCGGGAGGTATCAACCTGCTTGTAGGGGAACCCTAAGGTTTGCAGAAGTACAAAAAATCCCAAAGGGGGGGAAACCAAAACAGCCCAGTGCAGACTGAGTGTGCTCAGTGACCCCGAATTGCTGACGGGCTGGGGAGGAATGGAAAACTTGGTAGAGGGTACGGAAAGGAGGCCCTGCTGTGTGTATATATATAAAAAGGGAAAAAAGGATACAGGAGGAAAGATCTTCCAAGGCAAAGGGCATCATTCCTTGCCTCTAGTAAGCAAGTTTGGAGAGTGTTTGGTAGTGCTCCAAAAACCTATTTACCGGAATGGGTCAAAAGAGGTGCATATGCCCAATGCAGTAGTGTCTCGGTCGTGCCACTTTCAGCCTGCGGATTTTGTGTGTTGTTTCTGGTTTTCTACAAAACTCCGTTAGGTGCTTCAGTGGCCTTTTTATTTTTTTTAACTGTTCGTATTCTTGATCTGTGTTCTTTTTCCTCCTCCACCGATGCTGTTGGGCAACCATTCCCCCCTCCCCCTAAAAATGCAATCAAAGGCATTCCTGCAGACGCATTTGGAGGAGTGGGTGATTTGTGCCCACAACATTCTAGCCTTCGGTAATCTCTCTCTTTTTTTTATTTTTATTTTGAGAAGGAAAAAATAAATACTGGCCAGACAGTTAAATCTTGCTGCCGGTCTCTGCTGATCTCTATATAGCCAACACTGCCTTTTGAGAGCGCCGAAGGCTATAGCCACATTAAGACTGCCGGGTGCAGGAGCTGAGCACGCTTGCACGACGAGTGACCGAGCCGAATGCAGCCACAGCTGGTTGTGCGTCGTGGCGTAGCCCGCTCTTCTCAGCCCTTTCTCAGGTTTTTTTTGCAGCTCCAAGCATGAAGCGCACACGGGAATTTAACAGAGCCCACAGCCAGCCATCCTACATGGCCGCTGGGGGTTGTGTGTTTGGCTCGGTGAGTCATTAGGTTGCACGAGCCTGGGGTAGAGCTGATGGAGAAGTGCGCTTTGTCGGTCCCTGGAGAAGCGGACGATTTGCTGAGTCGCTGCCAAGCCACATGTCAGCGAGAAGCGGTTGTCCCAGAGTCAGAGGCGTGACGGGGCGGTTTCATCCCCCAGTCAGCACTTGACCGCACTCGGCAGGATCACAAGCATCTGTGTTGGGCAATCGGAAAGGCTGGATGTGTTTCACGCTCTTATCGGTTAACCCACTCAGACAGTGCATCAGGAAGAAGGCAGACCGAAAGGCTCTTACCTTTTGGTGGCTCCTCAAAAAGGCCTTGCCGATTTCACACTGTTTCATAGATTTCATAGATCATAAGAGTTGGAAGGGGCCTACAAGGCTATCGAGTCCAACCCCCTGCTCAATGCAGGAAACTAGAGGAGGGGTCTCCCATCCAATTAATAACCAGGCCTGACCCTGCTTAGCTTTCCACGCTCAGGCAAGCTGAGCCGGCGTGAGCCACAGACCTGTTGGGCACTGAACAGGTGGCTGATCCTGGAATGTTTTGCTCAGCCATGTGGGAAGCTTACTAGACTTCTCGCTCTAGCTCTCAGCACATACACACACACGCCCGCCCACACCCTGGTCTCTCACTAGTCCCTAGCCTGGTGCTAGCATGTCTCACACACAATGATCAGGTTCGCACAATCACCGCAGCCCGCCGTGGCTTATTTCCTAGTAACCGGGGTGTTTTCCTTCCCCAGGCTCACATTTTGTTGTGTGATTTACACATAAGACCTACCAGCAAGTGCTTTTTAGGACATTGTCTACACAACTGTCTAGTAAAAAAATATTACCAGATTTCAGACACCTGCCTTTTACGGTTTTCTTTCTATAAACCAAACATACCCAGGGAACAAAATTCCCTGGAAATCTGCATAAGAATACATTTTATGAGGAATTTTTGGACCCCAAACAATTGAAACAATTATGGGGAACAAAAAGAGGCCATCCCCAGCTCATCTTAGTCCTTTTGATAGCCAGGAACAATAGCAAACACCTCCCTCAAACAGAAAAGAAATCCATTGAGGGAAAGCTTTGTTATGCTGATTTAAAGTTTACAAGCCTCAGGCCATTTCAGTCTTTTTCAAATATTAATGGACCGCCATTAAGGTTTTCTTTTCCTGTGTTAATTGCCTGGATTTACATTGCTGCAGGAAAGATTAAGTAAGATTTACTTACCTTAAGTAGCTGAAACCTGAAATCCATTCCTTTTCTGATCCTAACAGCCTGGGGAATACCATTTAGTAAGACAAAAGCCTTTCAGATGCAAAATTTGCCTTGCCGGAGGCACTTCTTTTGGGGGGCTTTTTAGGAACCCAGTATGTGACGAACGAAAATGCAGGAGGAGGGTTAAGTCGTGGTGGGCTGCGGTGTGCGTTGGTGGCCATGTTGAATATCCAGCCCCTGGCGGGGTTGCCACGGTTTGCCGTGTCATCCGAACCCAGGTGGCAAGGGTTGTTGGGGGGGGGGGGGACAACCTGCAAATAACCGTACAACAGATCATGGGTTAATAAGCCACAGGTAGGCTGCAGTGGTGGTGAACTGGCCCAGTGACACACAATGGCAGCAGACGACAATTGCCTCAGTGTTCCAGTTTTTGGTAGTTCTTTGGTGGAGAACCATAGAGGGGAAGTGCTTTTAACGGCTGGGCTTGAGAGTTGTTTACAAGTCCGCTGAGGAACACAGGAACCCAAAGGAAGGATTTAAAAAAAATAGCAGGATCTGTTTAGCTGAATCGGGTTGAGGCAGGGAATACTCAAACATAAATCCCTCCTTCAATGAGGTTTACTTCCTAGTAAGTGTGTGTTAGGATGGTGGTCTTAGCATTTTAATTTCCAATTTCTATGAAGCCTTCTCTGTAGTAGCATTGTGATTTGTTTTAAACGCCACTAACTGGAAGCATTAGACAAACTCTGTCTCGGGAAGAATTTCTCGGCAGCATCACCTCGTATTTATTCCCTATATGTGCACACATACAAAATGCAGATTTTGTCATGCACTGGCACTTCTTTAAAAATTCAACAAATAAAATCAAAAACCAATACAGTATGATTTTTCAGAAAGAATCCATGTTCGCATGGCAGCCCTGGCTAAAGGCACATCTGATGAAGGAAGCTCCTACAGAAGGAAACAAAGCATGCATGCGGACCTCTCAGAGCTGATATCACTTAGAGCAGGGCTCTCCAACCTTGGGTCCCCAGATGTTGCTGGACTACAGCTCCCAGAATCCCTTGCCATTAGCCATGCTGGCTGGGTATGCTGGGAGCTGTAGGCCAGCAACATCTGGGGACCCAAGGTTGGAGAGCCCTGACTTAGAGGCTAGGTTAGGTTAAGCAGTGTGGCATAGTGGTGAGAGTGTTGGACTGGGACTCAGGAGATCTGGGTTCAAGTGCCCGCTCGGCCATAAAGCTCACTGGGTGACTTCGGGCCAGTCACTGACTCTCAGCCTAACCTACCTCACAGGGTTGTTGTGAGGATAAAATGGAGAGGAGGGGGATTATGTAAGCCCCCTAGGGTTGCTTGCAGGAAAAAAGGAGGAGTATAAATATAATAAAAAATAATAAATAAATAAATAAAGCAGCTGTTCTGCCTTAGAATCAGCCAGGTGGCAACTGTGGGATCAGCTAGTCTTTCAGCCCAAGGGCTGAATTCAATTTGGAAGAAGCTCTTGGGGCGGGCGGGGGGCATTCCAGTGGTGGATGGGGCCCAAAGGCAAAGTGGGTGGGCCCACAAGCAAAAGGGGTGGGGCCAAACATACCAGCCTATTGTAGCTTAAAGCTCCTACTGCCAGTCACTAAGCCTTAGACACATTTCATCCATTCAGAATGGTGGGCGGGGACAGCCAGAAAGCAGAGAAACCACCAAATGATTGGTGGTTGGGGGAAAGGGGGTGTGGCCATCTGGGGACCAGATACGCCTCTCCGGCCGCAGCTTCCCCACCCCTGAGCTAGATTTCCTAGGCTGCTGCTTTTTAAAGTATGTTCTGGGGAATCCTTGGAAGCTTCTCTATCAGGGGGGTCCCTCAGCAAGATCAGAAACCGTAGGCGAGTGTCTCTGAAAGATGGCTGTATCTGAGTCGCAGAGGAGCATTGGGTGTGGCCTAAAGTAGACTCGATGTGGGGTGATGAGGCCCCCAAAAGTCTGGCCAGGGCCCTATCTGGATTGAAGGACTCCGGCTGCAGTGTGCAGGTATTCACCAGCAAATTTGCACGTGCAAAGAATTGCTGGCCTGTTGCAGTTTTGAAAACCACTGTTGCAGGGCAGTGGGCGTTTAGGTTTTGTGCCTTCAGTGGAAGCCTTTCCATTCACAGATGTTCTCGCAAGGAATCCTTCAGTGTGTGACCGTATGTAGAGTGTCATGCGTAACAGTTGCGCAGAAGCAAGGCTTTACGCGTGGTGGGCTCCCATTTTGAGGAGAGCCTTGCCAACGTGCCTTCTGGTGAGCCGCCCCATTTGTGTTGCGGGGCGGGTGGCCGGCTGCGGGACTTACCTGTTGGCAGCAGAGGACCGCTTTGATTTCCTACAGCGCCCCCAACATAGCCTGGTTCTCAGGGGATTGTGGGAAATGAAACTGCCAGCTCCAGGCAATGAAGGAAAACTGGGAATTCGATCAAGCTCCTGGCCATCCTTCATGCCTGGCTGGTAGGGCTGCATTTGGCTTGGTGTGTCATTAGGTTGCACAAGCCTGGGACGGGGCTTACCAAGTGTTGGTTTTCTGAGAAGTGGCCGATTTTCGGGGAATCGGGTTGTGCGATCCTGCCAGCGTGTCACATGCTGACAACATCCCCGCCTTCCATGCTGCAGACATGAAGGGCCAGGGAAGTTGGAAGACTCGTGTCAGGTTACCAGAAGCTCCCGAAAAGGCGGGGTATAAATATATAATAAATAAATAAAAATGCTACAATACTGGAGGGCACTTCCCCCCCCCCCCGTTTGCAAAATGGCGAAGAGATGGCAAAGTTGTGTTTACAGGTCATCTGTCCCTTGGCTCTAACCATCATCAGGCGATCACTCGTGACCGAGTAAGATTGTCTTCCGGGATAAAAGGAGGAAATTCTAAAGAAGATTGTGTAGACTCTAGCGATGGGTCCGTAAGTGACTGTGGAGGCCAATTCTAGATCCACACAGCTTCCCACAGTGAGGACACAGGTTACCAGATAGAAGATGGTCCTGTAAAGGATTCATTTGACGTGCTTTTCGCTTAGCACGTTTCTCCCTTTCACCTTGCACTCGGGCTTCTTCAAAGTCCATGGAACCTTTGTGAAAGGCCAACCTCCATTTAGATCGTTCATGGGCCAGAGCTTCCCAGTTTTCGATGTTTATATTGCATTTTTTTAGATTAGCCTTATGAACATCTTTAAACCTCTTATATTGACCACCGATATTCCGCTTTCCATCCTTGAGTTGGGAGTAAAGTAACTGCTTTGGGAGACGGCAGTCAGGCATTCGAACAACATGACCGGTCCACTGAAGTTGGCGTTGAAGGATCATTTTTTCAATGCTAGTAGTCTTTGCTTCTTCCAGTACACTGACATTTGTTCGCCTATCTTCCCAAGTAATTTGCAGGATTTTCCGGAGGCAACGTTGATGAAACCTTTCAAGGAGGTGGAAGTGACGTTCTAACCAACCATAATAGGTGGAAGTGGCTCTAACCAACCATAATAGCACCCACCCAGGAGGTGTAGGTGAACAGACTGTTCTTGCATTTGAGCAGATCAGCTTCAGATCTTTTCCCATCTATACAGTGAAGTGTAGCTTTGGACACGTTTTTATCTGTTTAATAATCTACCTCAGAAAGATAAAATGAGAGATGTAACTCACCCCGAGTCCTTGACTTAGGGTGGTAATCTAAATACCAGTAATCATGGACATAAGATGCCACAGGCCATAATCAACAATTCAAGATGATGCTGTTGTTGTTTTTTTAAACTGCTTGTTGGAGACAAAGAAGCAAATACTTAACATTTCCCCAGCCATAAGAATCTCCCGCATCATGAATCTCCTTCAAGAAACAGTTATAAAATAGCTGCTTTCCATGAATTCTTAGTTGCTGGGGAGGGAGGGAGAGATTAGGGTTATTAACTGGCCAAGGATTGCTGGAAGTCACTTTTGGACTATGAACCTAAACTTCTGTGAGCAGTTCGTATTGCTAAAATCCATGTCTGCCTTGGTCTTCCTCTCTCTAGGCTGTTTGAAGGGAAGGACACAGTCCTCATGAAGTAGCAGTCGGTGCTTTTTGAATGTTACTTTAAAAAAAATTCTAAGGAACCTTAAACAGCCTTAGACTGTGTGGGGAGCACGAAACACCAAGTGCCAGTACTTAGGTGGTACACCCCCTGCCCCCTTCCTGTAAAATCCCTTTCCCCTTCTCTCTGCACAACATAACTTTTGGTAGGTTAATAAAGGCAAAATAAAAATATATTGTCCTCAATACTATATAGTTGGCATATGGAAGAGTATTTGAGCATGTTTGCTTTACAGGTTTCAGTTCAGGGACAACACAAAATTCCTAAGCGAAGGAATGTGTTAAATCAGCACGCGGCAAGCACATTGCGCAGATAGAAGAGCTGCCTTTCAGAGTTGCTTCAATCCTTTTCCACGTTTCCCACAGGGAAAGAGCATTTGTGTACAAGAAGTGAACAAACCATATGTAGAGCGCCAGGCATATGTAGAGCGCCAGGCATATGTAGAGCGCCACATTCATCTTTTCCTTGGTGTACACACACAGTGCCAGTGTGGCATAGTGGTTAGAATATTGGACCAGGACTCTGGAGATCCGGGTTCTAGTCCCCATTCGGCCGCGAAGCTCACTGGGTGACTTCGGGCCAGCCACTGACTCTCAGCCTAACCTACCTCACAGGGTTGTTATGAGGATAAAATGGGAGAGGAGGATTATGTAAGCTGCCCTGGGTTCGTTGCAGGAAAAATGGTGGGAGATGAATATAATAAATATGCCTCTCCAAAGATCACCACCTCCCCCATATACCTACCTGAACCTTGAGATCATCATAGTGGAACCACTGCTAATCCCATGAGAGCCAGTGTGGCGTAGTGGTGAGAGTGTTGGACTGGGACTTCTGAGATCTGGGTTCTAGTCTCCACTCAGCCATGGAGCTCACTGGGTAACTTTGGGCCAGTCCCTGACTCTCAGCCTAACCTACCTCACAGGGTTGTTGATGTTGTGAGGATAAAATTGAGAGGAGAACTTTGTAAGCTGCCTTGAGTTGCTTGCAAGAGGAAAAAAGGCGGGATATAAATGTAATGTAATAATAAATAGTAATAAAGTGCCTAACCGTGTCAGGCAGTGTATGAAAAGTATGCTTATAGCTCTGTCCATAAGCATACAATCTAAAAATAAACACAGATGCATTAGGAAGGAAAGTAAAAGGCAACTAGGAAAAGCCAGGGGGAAGTGAAAGGCCTTCAGGAGGAGCTTGAATATAAGTGTGGAGGAAAAGTCAGCTATCCCATAGGAAGTGAAGGGGAAAGGAATGTAAAGTGTGGTGTGGTGAGAGTGTTGGACTGGGACTCGGGAGATCCAGGTTCTAGTCCCCGCTCAGCCATGAAACTCACTGGGTGACTTTGGGCCAGTCACTGACTCTCAGCCTAACCTACCTCACAGGGTTGTTGTGAGGATAAAATGGAGAGGAGGAGGAGGATTATGTAAGCCGCCTTGGGTTCCTTGCAGGAAAAAAAAGGCGGGGTATAAATATAATAAATAAATAAATAAACCTTGATTTCTCCATGTGTCTACCAGTGCTGAAATATATGGCACGTGAAATTGTAAAACTTGAAGCTCTACCCGTGGTTTGCATGCTTCCGTGAATGGAAGCTCTCTCCTATTCAGGAAACGTGCAGTTCACCAATATCAGCAACTGCTGTTTCTTTTTCGTAAAAAAAAAAAGTAAAATGCAGAAAGCAAAAGAAGATAATGCTTAAAAAGGTTTATTAAATGTGCCTGGAAACATCTATATAATACCGTTTCAGGCATCGTTACAATTGCTGTACAAACTCCCAGCGTACGAAACCCTCCCAAGTGTTTCGTCTTTACAAGTGATTGTCTTTGGAGTTAGAGAGAGTCGAAGGAAGCTAAGGAGAGCATAGTTAGAAGGGGATGCCCCATACTCTGAGGTTTGTTTTTCCTTCCAGCCTGCGAGATGTCTGGAAGAAAGTAGCTTCTGGAATTATCACTAGCATATATATATATATATATATATATATATGGTTTTTAATATATATTAAAAACCAAACCCAAAAGATAACAGTGCAAATGGAAGGTCAGTTCAATTCATTAGCAACTGCAGCCAAAGAGGCATGGATTTGACTTCAAACCATACAGTGACCATCTACAGCAGTGTTCTCCAACCTGGGGTCCCCAGATGTTTTTGGCCTACAACTCCCAGCATGCCCCAGCCAGCTGGCTGGGGCATGCTGGGAGTTGTAGGCCAAAAACATCTGGGGACCCCAGGTTGGAGAACACTGATCTACAGCATGTGCGGGTGTTCCGAAAAGTCTGCTGCTGCTTTATCTCAAGTTTCTAACACCATTTATGCTTTTATAAAGTTAAGGTCTACTCTAGGGGCAAACGCTTTTAAGATCGGACCTCCCAAGTCTGCAATCTCTAATCAGCCAGCCCAGATAAGCTATACACAGGTTTGATCCTTCGGCTCGATAGTGGTCTGATAAAGTGACGAGGCAGAAACTTCCATTTCACCATACTGAGGTCGGAATTCACTTTTTCTAATCAACAAATAATTAGGCCCATCAAAGATGGGGAGGGGCGGGTGAGAGGGACACAAGAGCCACTCCCGGCCGAGCCCGCCCTGCAAATCCACTCGTTTCTAAAAGGTGGTGGTAGATGTCTGGGATTTCGGCACTTCCCTAAAAGCCAGGTGGTACAAGATGAACATCTAGTTCTGCCAATAATACTGATTTGAAAGTAGTCTCTCTCCTGACCACCTGAATGAAAGCTCCCCTTCTATTTGAGGGAGAGATCGGGGCATCGGAGATCGTGCATACAAATAAACACAGTACAACCTCGTTCACTGGTGGCGAGAGCATGCTCCAAGCCAACACCTTGTTCTCAGAGTAAGCCAAACTATTCCCCTCCAAAATTGGGAAATAGCTCAAGTTTAAATTGGACCGATCTCAAACTCCCTCCCACCTATCTGTTCACCTGGCAAATGGAAAGGGTGTATATCTCCCCACCGTTACTGGCTGGTGCTGCTGCGGCAAAACCAGGAGCTAAAAGGAAACTACATTTCCCAGTGCTCCACTCCATCGGCCATTACAGGGGGGGGGCAAGGGGAGATTTCTGTCTTTCCTGCTTAAAAGTAGCAGGCTTAGCAGCTACATGGCAGGAGTGGATTTTTTCTTTCTGTGGCTCCGATTAAAAGCAGAGCCACCGAAGAACCTGGGGAGGTTGTAACCATCTTGTATTTGAAGCAAGCATCATGGGTTGCCTTCGAGGTTCGTTTTCCAAACCAAAAAAAAATAATAATAATCACAATGCTTGGACCCCATCTCCATGCGCTGCTTACTTTCTCTGGTTTTGAGGCGGGTTGTCAAAAAAAAAAAAAAGAGTCCGAGGCTAATAAGTTGAGATCACTCTGCAGAAAGTAGCAAATGCTCGGGGGCCAAGGTCAGGTGGACCCCCGACAACACTGTAATGTCTTCCATCAAAGAGTGATTGCTTCGGGGCTGCGTCATCAACAGCACACACACCCTCTCCTGGCTGCAGAGTTAAATTGCTCCCTGGAGGAGATTCCGAAGTTTTAAAGCGCCCATTATGCCTAAAAGGGAACTGATCTGGTTTGGGTGGGCAGGAGGGAGCCTTCTACAGCCACAGTTCTCTTACGGAACCAAGAACTCGTCTTTATGGAGATGGTGAGGGCACAGCTGGTCCCCAAGGCCTGTTACAAACTGGAAGGCCTTGCTCCGTTGATGTAAAGACTGGCGAACAGTGGGTGCAAAGGCTAACACTTGTTACAGGATGCTGATGGGACTCCTAAGATTGGGAGGGGGGGGGAGTCAGGCTTTCACGGTACTTCAGCTAACTACTTCATCCAGGAGATTGGTTTATGGGGAGACGGCAAAATTAAACTCCCGGCTCGCACCAGACAAATGCCCCAAGTGTAGGCTATACAGCTGCTACTCTGCTTGACAACCTCCCCGAGGCCGGGGCCCCAGGCTGCAAGGCAGGACTTGGGTTATGCGTTACGAGGCCTTTCTGGGCTGGCGTGCCGGACAGGCTCTAGTACAGGAGTGGGGTTTGGTGAAAAGGAGAAGCAAAACTTTCTCCCTCCGAAAGAGCTCCAGGTGTTCTTCTGCCAGGTGACACTAGGCCAGTGTTTCTCAACCTTGGGTCCCCAGATGTTTTTGGCCTACAACTCCCAGCATGCCCCAGCCAGCATAGCTGGCTGGGGCATGCTGGGAGTTGTAGGCCAAAAACATCTGGGGACCCAAGGTTGAGAAACACTGCACTAGGCATTCAATTCAACACATATACACTGCCGAGTTAAGTAAGAGGAGGTGGTGTTGAGGCAGAGGAAGAGGAGGAGAAGCAGCTTGCGTTGGCTGGGCCTAGATCACGGTCTGGGAGCGCTGCCGGAGGCACGGAGTCTGCGTGTGCTGTCTCAGTAGCTCGTCATCCTCTTGCCAGGGAAGCGGCCTTTCTTCCTTCCTGGAGTGCTCTTCATACCACTCCTGCGCAAAGAAACGAGGGTGGTCATTTCATTTTCCCACAGCCCATTGATTGATTTTATTTTTTTTATTTGATTCCATTTATGAATCCATATCCCGCCTTTTCTTCCTCTTGCAAGGAACCCAAGGCGGCTTACGTGATCCTCTTCCTCCTCCTCCATTTTATCCTCACAACAACCCTGTGAGGTAGGTTAGGCTGAGAGTCAGGGACTGGCCCAAAGTCACCCAGTGAGCTTCACGGCCGCGTGGGGACTAGAACCCGGATCTCTCCTGAGTCCCAGTCCAACACCCTAACCACTACACCACACTCATCACAGCAGCAGCAGCATCTGTAAAGACCCCCCCCCCCAATGGGACTCAGGAGATCTGGGTTCAAGTCCCCGCTCGGCCGTGAAGCTCACTGGGTGACTTTGGGCCAGTCCCTGACTCTCAGCCTAACCTACCTCACAGGGTTGTTGTGAGGATGAAATGGAGAGGAGGAGGACTATGTAAGCCGCAGGAAAAAAGGCGGGGTATAAATATAATAAATAAATAAATGGAAGAGTAGTAACAGCAGGACCAGCCAGTAGCTTTGAAAGAAACTTTCAAGGGAACGGAGCCAGGAGTTGCATCACAGCCAGGTTCGCGTGGCACAATAAGCCAGAATTCTAAAGGACTCTGTCCCATCACTGCCACTGCAAGCAGGGATGGCTTTTGTCTGTGGTTTGTTTATTGTCAGGCGTGAACCAGAAGCTCTGGGTTGCCTTTCCCCGAGATAAGTTGGGAGTCATCAGCTATGGTTTGTTCCTGGTTCGCGCTTTGCAACAAACCACAGGTGGAAGGTCCATGGCTTGCTTGCAGGAAGAACCAGTGGAGCAGTGTGCTCCATGCGCTTGTTGGCACATGGATCATCATCAGCCAGAATTACTTAGAAGGGCTTGGCATTATGGGTGAACCGCACACCAAAATAGCATTGGTTGGTGCCAAACGGTCAGCGAGACAACAGATGGGGAAGGAACTTGTGTGTCACGAAACAAAAGAGGAAGATCTCGGGCGCCTAAAGAAAATGCTTATTCTGCCCACTGCGTTTTGGGGAAAAAATCTTTTTCCTGCCTCAGGGGCCTCTGATCTTTCTCAGATGTATTGGAAAAAAGGATCCGTCCAGTGTCTGTTCTGTGTTGAATGACTGCTCAATCGAAGACATAAGCCACCTTGGGCTCCTTGCAAGGGGAGAAAAGACAGGATAGAAATGTAATAAAATAAAAAATAAAGTAAATATATGATGAGCTGTGGAGAAATGAAATGATCAGAATCCTTCCAGTGTCTCTTCTGCGTCGAACTGTGCATTCAACACAGAAGCGACATTGGGAGGATTCTTTTTTTCCCCAATACTTCGGAGAAAGATAAGCAGCCCCTGAGGAAGGAAAAAGATTCTTTTCCAAAACGTGTTGGGCAGAATAAATATTTTCTTCAGGCACCTGAGAACCAAAGTGACAGCACCTGGTATTCCAGATGTCTTCCTGCCAGGGTCATAGCAGCTGCCTGATAAATCTGAGCGTGTTATTGTGAACTGCTCCGGGAACCATTACGGCTGAAAAGTGGAATACAACAAACGTACGTAAATCAAAACTAAAATCCAGCTGCTGTAACACAGCGGGGCTTGCCGCTTGTCTGTCAAACCGAAGAGAGGTGAGCTTCTACCAGAAAATCGATCTGCAGGCCGTGCACGGAGCAGGAGCTGCTGACCCCGAAGGGCTTCAATGGCCCTATATAGTGTGTGGGGTTGCCACCTGCAAAGCTGGGGAATAAGCCATGTATCTTTAAATCGGCTACAGCAGGAGATAAAAGGCAAGCCGTGGCTTTGCCTGCGTGTTCGCTCCCTGCTGCGGCCGATCAGGGCTCCAGGTACTCCATATAGCAAGCTGGGATTAGTAGCAGAAGCGGCAGCTTTCATATTCTCCTTCCACAAGGGAAGGTTCAAAGGTAGGTATGTGACTGTTCTCTCCAGCTTTGAGTGGGCAACGCGAAGGGCGAGGCCGTGTTTGGAATGCTGTGTGTGGTTCTGGTTGCCTCGCCTCAAAAAGGATATCATACATATGATATCCTTTTTGAGACGAGCAGGGCCGGCGCTACCGCTAGGCCAACTAGGCGGTTGGCTAGGGCGCGCGGCTGAAGAGGGCGCGCGGCTGAAGAGGGCGCGGAAACGCTGCGCTCTTCTTCGCTGCCGCTGCGCCGCCCCCGCCAGGCCTCCGCCGCCGCGGCGCCGCCCCCGCCTCCCCACCCTCCTGCCTGCCGCCGCCGCGCCTCCCCCCGCCCACCCACCCACCCGCCCGCCCGCTCGCCGCTGCGCCTCCCACCGCCATCGCCACCCCCCGTCACCTCCCCCAACCCCCCCGTCACCTACCTTCGTCGCGTTGCTTCCGGAGCCCCGCCCGCGTTATTTGGCGGGAGGAACCAGGGCAGAAGGGCTTAAACAGCCCTGTTGCCATGGTTTCCCCCGGCAAAAAACAGCGCGGGGGTCCCGTCGCGTCGCTTCAGGAGGAGGAAGAGGAGGCAGCAGCAGCAGCAGCCGCCGCCGCCGCCACCGCCGCAGCCAGGGCGGGGGGGAAGGTAGCCTAGGTTGGTGGTGGCAGCGCAGTTTTTTTTTTTTCCCTGCTTTGGAGAGGGGGGGGGCGCTAAATATTTTTTCGCCTGGGGCGCCAAACTGCCCTGCACCGGTCCTGGAGACGAGGCAACCAGAACCACACACAGCATTCCAAATACGGCCTCGTATATATATATATATATATATATATAAGGGAAAAGTACAGAAGGAGGGGCCCAAAATGATCAAGAGGAAAGGCTAAAATATTTTGGACATTTTCATTTAGGAAGCGGGGAGAAAAGACAACTAAGGGTGAGGTCCGATGCATGTTTAGACAGAGAAAAAGCCTACAACTCCCAGCATGCCCCAGCCATACTCTGGGTTGTCATTATGTGTGGACCAGGCCAAAGTCTGCTAGTTTGGGACGCATGGATCTGTCCAATTCATTCTCCATGAGCAAGCGCTGAAGTTTTGTCTCCCCCCCCCCGCCCCGCCCCGCCCAGTCCACAAGGGTTTTGAAAGAAAAAACAAGGGTCATTCTTACGAAAACCTCTTAAGTATTAGGGCAGGCACAGCCGCCAGTGCCTAATGCCCTATGTACAGTGCTGCTCAGTTCTTAATAGGGTTGGAGGTACCTCTGAGAACATCACTACATCCACCAAGGTCCAGGGAGCATCATGCTAACTAGGATGACTGAAGCTTCACAGAGCCTACCTGGATCTCTTCTTCGTACATTCTCATACTTAAATCGCTTTTGGTCCTTGATCGCCGCCCCAGGAACAGCATGGATGTTTGCTAAGGCGACAAGACAGTAAGAGAAAGGAAGACGGAAACTGCCTCTGACTGATGCTAGAGGCAGGGGCGGCCCACTAGGGCTGGAGCCCGGAATCTTTCATTCGGAGCCCCGAATCTCTGGCAGGCCCTCTGCCCCACTACCCTGCTGTCCATGGGCACTTGCTGAAAGAAAGGTACAGGGGCCCTGATGATCCCCCTGGATTAGCTGGCTTTTTGCCCACATGTGCTTCATCTCCTGCTCCCCCCACCCACAAATAATTCTTCCTGAGTTTTTTTTTCTGAAATCAAATGTCCTCCTCTCCCCTGTCCATACATCCCTTTTTTACAACAACAACAACTTTATTGTATCACAGCAATTTGCCATTATACACAGTCAGAGCTTAGTTAATAGATCTTCAGAAATTAAATAATTTCCCTGATAACCTTTTGTTTTTACAGCATACATTTGTGAAACATTTACAAGGAATCTGGATGTTCTATAGGATATATACCTGTCAACATTTGACAACAGAAAACAAACATCCCTTTTTACAAACAGGGGTGGGTCTTTAGGAGACAGGCTCCTTGACAGACCTTAGAGCATATGTAAATTTGTGCTTTTTTTAAAAAAATAAATAAATCCTGTGGCCCTGATTCCCGGGATCTTTTCGGTACCTAGCACCGCCCCTGGCCAGAGGTGAGGAATATCTAAGGCACGTGCTGTTAGGGCAGTGTTTCTCAACCTTGGGTCCCCAGATGTTTTTGGCCTACAACTCCCAGCATGCCCCAGCCAGCATAGCTGGCTGGGGCATGCTGGGAGTTGTTGGCCAAAAACATCTGGGGACCCAAGGTTGAGAAACACTGTGTTAGGGGAAAACAAGGATCCCGGCATCTGCCTCTGGGCCTTTCAACGGACGGTGAGAATATTATACACACATTTATTCTGTCACTAAGCAGAAATAAAAGGAACCTGCTCCCAATCTTGGCTTCCCGTTGTGTGTACTTGGGATTTTCCCTCCTCCTCCTCCTACTCCTGTGCAGGAAAAAGGTCATGTGGCTCACGCTGGCTCAGCTTGTCTGAGCGTGGAAAGCTAAGCAGGGTCAGGCCTGGTGATTACTTGGGATGGGAGACCCCTCCTCTAGTTTCCTGCATTGAGCAGGGGGTTGGACTCGATGGCCTTGTAGGCCCCTTCCAATTCGATCATCTATGAATGTCTATGAATATGCTCTTCAATTCCAGGTAAGGGTCCAATGAAAGTCTATGAAGCAACAAAGATCTACTTTAGCACTGCTGCCTTTAAGGAAGAGTGGTCATGTGCGGATACCCTTTGACACGGACAGAAATGAGTCTATCATCCTAGAGGACACCAGCTATCCTGAGCAAGGAGCGGGAGGGGGGGGGGGCAGGCGTGGGAGGCAGAGATTCCTTGGGAAAGTGTGAGCAGGAGACACTAGAGCTCCGGTCCCCATTACTCACCCGGTGCCTATCCATCTGGGACACGACCTTGAGCAGCTGGCCGGCAGCCGAGGCGCTGCAGCTCCTCCCGCACAGCTCCACCACGGCTGTGATTTCTTCCTTGGTGACGTCCCTCTCGAATACAATGCCGCTGTCTTCTGTAGAGGAGAAAGACGAGGACGAGGCTTGCTGCCGGGCAGGGGCGGCGGGGGAAAGGCAGCTGAGGGGTACGGATCCAATGCATTTCATAAAGGTGGACGGGGTTGGAGAGCCAGCGTGGCGTAGTGGTGAGAGTGTTGGACTGGGGCTCGGGAGATCCAGGTTCGAGTCCCCGCTCGGCCATGAAACTCACTGGGTGACTTTGGGCCAGTCACTGAAGTCTCTCAGCCTCACCGACCTCACAGGGTTGTTGTGAGGATAAAATGGAGAGGAGGAGGAGGATTATGTAAGCCGCCTTGGGTTCCTTTCAGGAAAAAAGGCGGGGTATAAATATAATAAATAAATAAATAAATGAGGCTGTACACGAAGGAGCCAGGCCGGGCCGACCAAACAGGCCGAAGGAGGATTGGCACCCCTGGCCCTGAGATAAAAGGCAGCTGTGGTGCACGGCGCAGAGTTAAACTATGGAATTCACTTCCGCAGGATATAGGGACGGCCACCAGTTTGGAGGGCTTTAAAAGGGGGATTGGACAAATTCCTAGAGGAGGCGGCTATCCATGGCTGCTAGTCCTCATGGCTCTATGCTCCCTCCAGTGACAGAGGCAGTATGATTGTGTACACCAGTTGCTGGGGAACATGGGTTGGAGGGTGCTGTTGCACTCAGGTCCTGCTTGTGGGTTTCTCGTGGGCAGCTGGTTGAATGGAACGGCTGTGTGAACGGAATGCTGGACTAGATGGACCCTTGGTCTGATCCAGCAGGGCTCTTCCTGTGTTCTTAACTAGGCGATTTTTGGCCTCCAGATCTGGACTGCCAGAACGGAGCACAATGTTGTGATGGTATTTGCTGTTCGCTGCCCCCACTCCCAACACTTCTGTGGCTACACAATCACACGCCCCATTGATTCATGGCAGTGTAGAGATTAAATGTGGACTGCAGGTGGTAATGGATAAAAATTTCCTTCACCCATCCCAGACAATATTCAGTCCCGCATCACAGGAGAGCAACACATAGTGTGTTTCCGTTAGTTGGACAGAGCTCAAGGATCACGAAGGGCTCCTTAAGAAGTGAAGCATGCCCGGATGGGTTGGTGGGAGGCAGAGGTGGTGTTAAGGGGCGGCCCACTAGGGCTGGAATCCTGAATCTTTCACTTGGAGCCCCGAATCTCTGGGAGGCCCTCTGCCCCACCACCCTGCTGTCCATGGGCACTTGCTGAAAGAAAGGTACGGGGGCCCTGAGGATCTCTGTGCCATCGGATCCCGCTGGATTAGCTGGCGTTTGGCCAACAGGTGCTTCCCCCCAACCCTTGAATCTTTCTGCCTGAGTTTTTTTTTCTGAACTCAAATGCCCTCCTCTCCCTGTCCATAATTCCTTTTTACAAATAGGGATGTCCTTAGGAGACAGGGCCCTTTAAAGACACGCACACAGAGAGAGACTTTAGAGCGTATGTCAATTAACATATGCAAATGTGTGTAACTCCCAGCATGCCCCAGCCAGCCTGTAGGCCTTTTTTTCTGTCTAAACATGCATAGGATTGTGCCTTAACAGGGCTACCCCTCTGAAAATGTTTCCAGCTCTGCTAGATATGTGGGGGATCAAACCTGGAAACTTTGGCATCAAGAGCCTACATTACAGCCCTTCCTTTGGGTACAGGGAATTTGTAATCCGCATTCCAGAAGTGGCATTCTTAAGCCTACAACCATGGAAGCTGTTATCAGAAACCAGGCTCCTCCTGTTCTACTTTCTTCTCCCACAAGGGGGTCGGAAAGGCACACCACACCCAGCGAGTTGCAAATGTGACTCACGGACCTTCCGAATCTCGGTTCTTTCGGGTGTAGTTCATGCGGAACACAAACGCCTCCAGTATAAAGGCTACAATTATGGTCATCACCACCTGGAAAGGAGGAAAGAATGGAAAGAAGAAAAAAGGCTAGCGGGCCGTAGAAAAATAGCTCAGCCTAATCCCAAAGTTCAACCTTCCCCAACTTGGTGCCCTCTGGATGTGTTGGACTACAACTCTCATCATCCCCAGACTGCATGGCCTAGCTTGAGGGCACCAGGATGGGAAAGCTCTGGTATTTTATCGCTTTATCCAAACTGAATTTTGGGGGCAGCAGATAAGGTAAAGTAAGGGTTTAATGCTGACATACCGTAATCTAGCTGGGGAAAAAAAATATGGGATATAGAAATCAATGAAAAGTTGACACAAAAGTTAAGATTGTATAGAGGAACAAAAAAAAAAGATACTTTTAAGAAGGATTGGTGGCAGTACATAGAGTATATGAAAAAAGATTCAAATAGATCAATGTTGATGGAAGCGTATAAAAAATTGTGGGATTCATGAAAAGAAGTAGTTTATAAAGAAGTGAAATATGATAATCTAATGTGGATTGAGTGGGGAGGGATTGGGGTGGGTTTATGTATTAATATTGTTAAGTTTCATTTGTTGTTGCTGTTGCATTTTGTTTTTGTTTTGTAATAAAAATTGAATTAAAAAAAATAAGGGTTTCATAGATTTCATAGATCATAGAGTTGGAAGGGGCCTACGAGGCCATCGAGTCCAACCCCCTGCTCAATGCAGGAAACTAGAGGAGGGGGTCTCCCATCCGAGTAACAACCAGGCCGGACCCTGCTTAGCTTTCCTCGCTCAGACAAGCGGAGCCAGCGTGAGCCACAGGCCTGTATATTTTGGAATTTATGGATTGGTAAAGCTTTTCCCAACCTGGTGTGCCCCAGATGTGTGGGACAGCAACTCCCAGCAATCCTAGAGTTCTAGCCCAGCACATCTGGTGGGCACCAGGTTGGGGAAGGCTGGATTAGCATATTTGTTATTACCCACCCCAGGCTCTTGGGATGGGCTAGAGTATAAATCAAATATAAAGAAAGACTGGGGCCGAAGAGGAAAACAGAAAATGACCGAATTGGTGGAAATATGCAGACAGGAACAATGTCGAAGTCCATCCAGCCGCGTTGCAGCATTCTTTTGTTCTCTGCTGTCTAAGCGCACACGCGTAGCCGTGAAGCTGCTTTAGAAAATATCCTAGCTGCTGGGGACTTCCACTTACCATAGTCACAATATAGAAGATCATGAAGTAGAGGCGGCTCCAGTGAGAAGTCTCTGATGTCACCCCTTCCTGAGAAGGCAAGGAAATTGTGCCAATTATGCTATTTAATTTTTTTTACCTTTAACTGGTCCTTACTGTACTTTTTTTTTTAAATGGTTGTTGTTTTAAATTACATTGTAAACTCCCTGCGATAAACATCATCAAGGGCAGTACGTAAATACTTTAAATCAGTGTTCTCCACCCTTGGGTCCCCAGATGTGTTTGGCCTACAACTCCCAGCGTAGCTGGCTGGGGCATGCTGGGAGTTGTAGGCCAAACACATCTGGGGACCCAAGGGTGGAGAACACTGATTTAAATAAATAACAAAATAAATAGAGCAGCACAGTTGTTTTGTCCAGCATTTCCTGCTAGTCTTTGGGTTCACTCAGTTCAACCGTTCAAAGTCTCCTCTCCCTCCTCTTCAAGAAAGGTGGGTCAGTTCAGGGAGAACGGCGGCGGATCAGCACCTTCACAATACACAGGGCATTTCCAAATCGTTTATTTATTATGGATTTTATTTATTTATTTAAGACATTTCTATCCCATCCTTCCTGCAAGGAGGTCAGGGCGGTGGGCACGGTTAAACTCTTCCCAACCCCATTTCATGCTTTACATTTCCACAACCCTAGAGGTAGGTTACGCTGAGCGTGAACGGCCCAAGGTCGCCGAGAGAGCTTCGTGCTCGAGCAGGGATGTGAACCCAAGGGGCAGTGTCCAGCCGTGTCATTCCGCAAACTCAAACTGCACTGGCGCAGCTCCTCCAAATCTTTCCCTCGCACAACCGGTTGCGCAAGCATAATGCACAACCGGTCGCACGAGCATAATTGCCTGGCGGCGGGTGTTGTCATCGCCGCAGAAGGGGTAGAGGCGTCCACTGCCTCCATCACTGCCTCCAGAGAGTTATGCTGCAGCACAGCTGTAAAATGGTCCACCCGGTGTCTCCTGGCTTGTTTTGTGTCTCCAGCCTTGTTTTGGCACAGGTACGCTCTAGAGCAGTGTTCTCCAACCTTGGGTCCCCAGATGTTTTTGGCCTACAACTCCCAGCATGCCCCAGCGTAGTTGGAGAACACTGCTCCAGCGCAAGCACAGACTAGTTAACGTGAATTAACACTGATGCTCATTAAGTAATGCGCACTTGCGCTACCGCCGTAATGTGCCTTAGCGCCAATGCGCCTTAGCGTAAATCCCCCGCGTCCCCAAGAGTGGAAAACTCTGTCTGCAAGTCCTCGGCATCCGCGTATCCACTACGTGCCCCTCCCCAAGACAGAACAGGCAGAGTGAGTGGCTCTCTGTCGGGGGCAATTGGCTGCCACACCGGACACGCTCCCGGAAGGGCGCCTTAAGAGGCATCCGCCTCGGAGAGGCCTCCGTGGCCAAACCAAGCAAAGAAAGAACTAAAAGAAAACAGGCACGATAGGGGGGGAAAAAAAAAACGACAAGAGAACAAGAAGGAATTGAAAGGGCGATGACACGACCCTGAAGGTGTTAACAACCGATCCACCCTGAAGGCCCGCCAGCCTCGTGGAAAAGCAGAGCGCTTCACTTGTGTGAGATGGAAGATTTAAGATCCTATTTCTGTATGTAACGGCCCATAAAGCTACACACAGAATTGCAGACCTGTCTCTCCCATCAGCAGCATTCCAAGCGTATCGGATTTCAGCCAACCCAGCCTCCTCCTGCAGCTTCCAGTAATAAGGAAATAACTCCGTAGACTTCACAGGTTTCTTTGCTACCTGTTTATTACTACAGCAAGTATATCCTACAGAGTTTACATTCCTTCAGTTACATATGCAGAGTATAATGCATAGCAAGCATTAATCCAGTGGAGCAAGGTTTCACTCCACCTCAGCCTTTGACGTTACATGATTGCAATTAAGTCCAGCAAGCACTTGTCAGAGCAACAGAGAGATGAAGAAGCAATTCCATCTCTCTACTAAAAATGGCTACAGAACAGAAAGCTAACAAATCATACTACGTCACCAGAAAGTACAAACCATGTGACCAGCTCGTATTTCTTTCACACCTACTTTTCCCATGAGAACAGGACAGGAAGTAGAAGACAAAACATGACTTGTTTTTCCAGCCATTCTGTACTTTTCAAATGTCAACAATGTGCCACAGCTGTTGTTTGTGTTACATGTCACAACAGGAATAAGTGGCAATGAAGTAGCGAAGCCTCAGCAAAACGTCTCGTTAAAGACGAGAGGAGTTCCCTCGAGTGTCCAGCCACAATGGCGGTCGAAGAGGAACTAAGGGAATCGGCGGGAACCCACTAGGAGCATTGCTCGGTGAGACGGTAGGGGAAGGGTCCCCCCCCCCAAATCCCTCAGCGTCAGAAGTTTGCCTAAGAGTCTCAGCGCAAGCGCAGAGCCCGTGTGTGAGTGATGCGCGGAGACCACGAAGAAGAACGTAACTTTACTGGGGTTCTCCTCTCGCGCGCAGATCGGAACCTGGCTTCCGCTAGCGGAACGTCACTTGCGCTAACGGACTGACGTGGCTGGATACTGCCCGGTGTCTCCCTGGCTTTTTTACTTCAGCGCTCTTACCTCTCTAATGAGGCTGGGGCCCGGGACTTTCATCCCGGCATGCTTGGCAATATCCCCTGTAATGCCCAGGAATGGAAAGGTGCTGAATCGGCGGGCAAGGGAGATGCAGACATCAAGAAGTCGGGCACATATTGACGGAGGATAGCTCCTGGCGGGGAGCGGCCCATCCCACCTCGCCTGCTACTTACCATGATGATGTACCAGTCATTGACAACCGTCAACTCAAACAGGGTAACTACATAAAAGAAAACGGGGGTACGGGGGAGGAGAGAGAAAACACTGTAACGGTCACTGTTGTGACTCAGTTTCTCCTGGCAATACTTCCATTTCGACGCGGCATGAAATTAGCGACAAGAGACAGCTGTGAAGTTGCTCCACGCTTCTACCAGGGGCCGTGGCTCAGTGGCGGAGCACCTGCTTTGCACGCAGAAGGTCCCCAGTTCGATCCCCGCCGTGTCCAGGTACAGCTAGCAAAGAATCCTGGCTGGAACCCCGGAAAGCCGCTGCCGGGCAGGGTCGACAATGCTGGCCTAGATGGACTCAGTAAAGTCATGCCTTGGATTGAGAGCATAACTCGTTCCGGAAACGTGCTTGTAATCCAAAACACTCTTATATCAAAACGAAATCCCCCCCCCAAAAAAAATTTGTACAGAGATTTTTAATTTAAGCCGTACTACAGTGCTTGTCTTGCAAGACGTCGCTCGTATATCAAGTCAATTTTAAAAAAAATAAATATTTAAAAATTTGCTTGTCTTGCAAAATGCTCTCAAACCAAGTTACTTGCAATCCAAGGTATTACTGTATGAGGCAGCCTCCTACGTTCCTAGGATGTCTCTCACGTTGGGCTTGCTTTGCAGGAAACAGACACGGATTTAAAAACATAACCTTACAGAGCACTGCCTGCGCAGGAAATGTTGCTGTGCTCACCATCTATCGGCAGTGTCACAGTCAGCTCTGGCTAAAGTTCAGGCACACTTCCTATTATCACTGCAAGATCAAATTAAACCACACAGAACGTGTAGATTTGCAGGAATTATAGTAGGTTTCGCCCATTTTGCTCCCAGAAACAATCCAATTAAGCTCGACACAATAAGCTCGAGATAAATGTAGGCTCAGGTATTAGCGGCAAGAAATAAGACATTACAGGGTTGGTGGTTTTCATTTTAGCCTTCAACATGCGTCTATCCCCTATGCAGAGTAAACTCTGCAGGGGGCTCCGGCAGTGCTGGCATCATAATTAAAGGAAGGTTCCGCAGTAGGATGCAGCAGAATGGGGCACTGTGAAGTCGAGTCTCTTTATAGGGATGTACATGGATTTTGTTCCATCTGCTCTGTCTGTGTTTCACAGATTGTCAGGTGTCTTTCGTTCCGTCGTCCACTCATTGACGGAATCAGATTTTTTAAAAATCAGGATTTGTTCTACTTGTGCTAAAGAGCAGTGTTCTCCAACCTTGGGTCCCCAGATGTTTTTGGCCTACAACTCCCAGCATGCCCCAGCCAGCGTAGCTAAGCTGGCTGGGGCATGCTGGGAGTTGTAGGCCAAAAACATCTGGGGACCCAAGGTTGGAGAACACTGCTCCAGCGCAAGCACAGACTAGTTAACGTGAATTAACACTGATGCTCATTAAGTAATGCGCACATGCACTAACGCCGTAATGTGCCTTAACGCCAATGCGCCTTAGCGTAAATCCCCTGTGTCCCCAAGAGTGGAAAACTCTGTCCGCAAGTCCTCAGCATCCGTGTGACTCGGGAAAAGTCGGTCCGCTGTGGAATCCGCAGGTCGGATGCAAAGAAATCCAAACACATTCGAATCCGTTGTGGATTTCTCCCATATCCCTAGGCTGAGACCAGCAGGTCGTTCTACTAGCGGGCTGGGGTGTTTGCAGTGGCGGGCAAAGGAGGAGAGCGGACGGGCATCATACAAGACATCATACACAGTGCAGAGAAGGGCAGCTAAAATGACCGAGAGTGGCTACGGCAACTCCCCTGGGAGGGAAGGTTATGGCAGCTGGGATTGTTTGGCTTAGAAAAAGTGAGTGAGGGGAGACCCGATAGAGGTGTACAGAATCATACATGGTGTGGGGACAGTGGACAGGGAGACATTTTTCTCCCCCTCTCATAATACTAGAACCCAATGGGGCCATCCCATGAAGCTGATTGGTGGGAGATTCAGGACAGATCAAAGGAAGTTCTTCTTCACACAGCGCAGAGTTCAACTATGGAATTCACTTCCACAAGATGTCGTGATGGCCACCAATTTAGACGGCTTTAAAAGGGGATTGGACAGATTCATGGAGGAGGAGAAGGCTATCCGTGGCTACTAGTCCTGACTGGCTATACCAGTGTTCTCCAACCTTGGGTCCCCAGATGTTTTTGGCCTACAACTCCCAGCATGCCCCAGCCAGCTACGCTGGCTGGGGCATGCTGGGAGTTGTAGGCCCAAAACATCTGGGGACCTAAGGTTGGAGAACACTGGGCTATACGATTCCTCCAGTATCAGAGGCAGTATGCCTATGTACACCAGTTGCTGGGGAACATGGGCGGGAGGGTGCTGTTGCGCTCCTGTCCTGCTTGTGGGTTATCCCGTGTGCAGCTGTCCGGCCGCTGTGTGAACAGAATGCTGGACTAGATGGACCCTTAGACCAGTGCTTCTCAATTATTTTCTGTCATGCCCCCCCTAGGAAGAAGAAAACATTTCGCGCCCCCCGCACGACTGTAAATAGTATCATTTGTCTATAAAATTGTTATAAGTACACCTCTGCATAACACTGTATCCTTATTAACGTATAAGAGAATAAAAAAAGAAAGAAATGTGGATCAAACGAGCCCCCCTTTACGGAGCCTCGCGCCCCCCCTGGGGGGCCCGCCCCACTATTTGAGAAGCACTGCCTTAGACTGACCCAGCACGGCTCTTCTCAAGTTCTTAATCACAGGCAACAAATAGTTTCTTGCATAGATCCTGACACCGCGTTTCCCAACATGATTTCCTGCTATACCCACAGAGGCCCCCGTGAGGTTCTCAGGTTTGTGTGCTCTTACCAAAACTGTTCAAAACATTGTTGAAGTTGTTGAGATAGTAGTAGCCTTCCTCCATCACCACCGTCCGGTTCCCAACGGTGTGGTTCACCCAGCGATAGGCATCTGCCACCGTGCTGGTGCTGGAAGGAAAAACAGGAACAAAATGGCTAACGGCAGGTGAGCAGGACAATCGCTTAGTGGAAGAAGCACCTGCTTTTGCGCGCAGAAGGTCCCAAGTTCGATCCCTGGCTCCTCCAGGTAGGGCCAGGGGAAAAAAAAAAAAAAAACTCCTCCCTGAAACCCTGCAGAGCCATTGCTGCCAGTCAGTGTCGACAATACTGGGCTAGGTGGACCAAGGTTCTGACTCAATATGAGGCAGGCAGCTACCAATGTTCCTACTGTTTAAATGGGGAGGGGCCGTGGCTCAGTGGTAGAGCACTTGCTTTGCATGCAGAAGGTCCCCGGTTCGATCCCCGGCATCTCCAGGTAGGGCTGGAGAAACGCCCCCCTGAAGCCCTGGAGAGCCACTGGCTGCCAGTCAGTGTGGGCAATACAGAGCTAGATGGACCAAGGGCCTGAACTCAGGATAAGGCAACCTGCTGTGTTCTCCGGAGGGCAGCGGGACAGCCGTGGCCACACCTCCGCCGCCATTAACTGCCATGTTGGCTGGGAAATGCTGGGAGTTTTCTGTCTAAACATGAATCATAGAATCGTAGAAAAGTACAGCCGGAAGGGGCCTACCAGGCCATCGAGTCCAACCCCCCGCTCAATGCAGGAATCCAGGTCAAAGCATCCCGGACAGATGGCCGTCCAGCCGCACCTTGAATGCCTCCAGAGAGGGAGAGGCCACCACCTCCCGAGGTAGTTGAGTCCATTGTCTTATTGCTCTGACAGTCAGGAATTTTTTCCTGATGTTCAGGTGGAATCTGGGTTCATAGAATCATAGAATCATAGAAAAGTAGAGTTGGAAGGGGCCTACAAGGCCATCGAGTCCAACCCCCTGCTCAATGCAGGAATCCAGGTCAAAGCATCCCCGACAGATGGCTGTCCAGCCGCACCTTGAATGCCTCCAGAGTGGGAGAGCCCACCACCTCCCTAGGTCGTTGGTTCCATTGTCTTATTGCTCTGACAGTCAGGAAATTTTTCCTGATGTTCAGGTGGAATCTGGGTTCCTGTAACTTGAGCCCATTATTCCGTGTCCTGCAAACTGGGATGATTGAGAAGAGATCCCGGCCCTCCTCTGTGTGACACTGACAACCCTTTAAGTACTGGAAGAGTGCAGTCATATCTCCCCTCAGTCTCCTCTTCTGAAGGAGTATAGGATTGCACCCTTAATGTCTGAAGTATAGGATTGCACCCTTAATGTCTGAAACCTTTCCCAGGCCTTGTCTAGTTGCACCGTCAACTTTGCTTCCCCCCCCCCCCCCGGAAACCATGTAGAAGAGAACTTTCTCTGCCCCCACAGAGCAAAAGGCAAGATTTGCCATAGATTTCATAGATCATAGAGTTGGAAGGAGCCTACAAGGCTACCGAGTCCAACCCCCTGCTCAATGCAGGAAACTAGAGGAGGGGGTCTCCCATCCAAGTAATAACCAGGCCTGACCCTGCTTAGCTTTCCACGCTCAGACAAGCTGAGCCAACGTAAGCCACAGGCCATGATTCTGTATGCTTTGCTGGGAGCCAGATTCCATACTAGCATGGCAATCCCTCACAACTCTGGGCATGGCCTCCAGACACCGTACGTTTTTTCCAGATGAGGGTTGGGCAGACGTCAGGCGGGCTTGCAGGATCAAGGTGTTTTTATTATTATTAGAGCCCCGAGATCCACCAATTGGAGCCTGGCGCAAACACTTAGATTTAAAGAATTCTGAATCCAGGAACTGGCTCTGAGTACAAACACTAAATGGAACTCACAGGCATTCCATACAAAAATCCACTCTTGCTTACACCAAACTTTTTTCACTTCAAGCAAAATAATGTAAGGGTGGGGAGAGCCATTTGCTTGCTGCTGGAGTTAAACAGCCGAGAGTCAGAAATTCCTGATTTCCTGCAAGCCATGCAGATTTTTACAAGTGGATCCAGATCCACCTTCCGCCCACCCCTGTTCCAGATGGAAGGAAAATGCTGGATACTTACTTGCAACAGTTTGGGTAGAGTTTTCCCGAGAAGAACTCCATGCCGATGATGGCGAAACAGTAATAGAAGATGAGCAGCGTTAAGCCTAGGCTGGAAAAGAGAAAGCCAAGGGTCAGCAAAACCAATGCCATTAGCAGCATGGCTTTTCTGGTATGGAACTTGGGGCTTCTCTACATGAGGCTTTCAACCTGCCACTTTACCAAGGCTTCTGCTTCCGGATTCTTTGCGGGATTAAGATCAGCTCCTTTACCCGTGTTTTTGTTTTCCTGGGGTTTTTCTTTCTCTGCCTTTCTATATGTTCCATCTGATGCAGCAGTTGCGCCCCTACCTTCCTAATCATCTGCTCCCATCAGTGGTTCATGCCTTGGTCTCCTCTCGCCTAGACTACTGTAATGTGCTCTACGTGGGGTTACCCTGGAAGACGTTTCGGAAGTTGCAGCTGGTACAGAATGCAGCAGCTCGCCTGGTTACAGGCTGCCGCCGGCGTGATCACATCGCTCCAGTGCTCAAAGAGTTGCACTGGCTACCAGTTGTCTGCCGAGCCGAATTCAAGGTGTTGGCGTTGACCTTTAAAACCCTGTACGGCTCCGGTCCAGTTTATCTCAAGGAGCGCCTCCAGCAACATCAAGTAGGCTGCTCAACAAGATCTGCCATGGATGGCCTTCTCCCTGTCCCATCAGCCAGAGAAACCAGGCTGGTGGGGACTAGGAGGAGGGCCTTTTCTGTGGCAGCCCCCAATTTATGGAACTCTCTCCCCAGTGACCTCCGCCATGCCCCTTCCTTGATTAGCTTCCGCCGGGCATTAAAAACGTGGCTTTTCAGGCGGGAATATGGGGTTGGTTAGGATTTTTAAGTTTTGTACTGTTTTTAATTGTGTTTTATACTGTGTGTGTGTGTCCCCCCTTGTGTTTTATTGGACTGTACATCGCTCAGAGTGGCCGGATGTCTGGCCAGATGGACAATTCATAAATATAATAAATAAATAAATAAATAACACAACCACAAGGTGGCGGTGCGGTATGGCGGAACTGCGAAAATACACGAGCTTCCTGTTCCAGTTCATTGGAAAATAATAGGACACTTTCCTCGATCTTAAAAAAAAAAAAGCTTTAGAAATGGTTGCAAAGAACAGGAGAAGCCTTGGAGGACGACGACAAAGGACCCACAAGCTACCATGAGAGAGGAATCACGAGCACACAATAAATGCCTCATATAGAAAAGCCCTTATTGTACACTATGGGAATCCACCGCATTTCTTGCCTGCAGTGGGGCACCCCTAAGGTCCTGAGGTGTGAACATGCCACATCGAAGACTGGGCAGCATCTACCAGGCTGCACAGAGACATTTCCAGCTCAAAGTTGCTTGGAGGTTGCCTCTCTCTCAGGTCAAGTCAGCATTTAGGCTCAAATAAAATCTCTCTGTGACTTTGAAATCTCCCAACTATTTCGGTTTTTAGCTACTTCCTGATCAGTTGGGTTTTTTTTTTTATTTTTACTGTTGCTTCTTTTTTTATGATGATGATGATGATCTACATTGTTAATTCTATGGTTTCAAATGTGATTTTATGATGATTACTACAAGTCCCTTTGGATACATCTCTAGCAATAGCGGGATAGGAATATCTTACTAAATTAAAAACGTAGGGATGGATCCGGCATCTGCCTTCCACGAGAGGAAGGTGCCTACTGAGAGAGGAAGGGCTCTGCTTGTAGAGGGTCCTCCTGCCCATTTTGGGGGGTCCCTCCCCCCCCATACATACAAACAGCTGACCCTGTTCAGCGGGGTCTCCTGGTTCCCTGGCCTGGTTTGCACGTAATGACCAACTATGGATAAAACAACCCATAATTAGTTAGGGCCGCGCAGCAGTGAGTGAGCGCACTGCCTCCTGCCCGCTCGCCACTTGTGCTTTGCACCTGCTTTCATCAACAACCCAGGAACGCCCCATTTCTGGGTTGTTTTGATGCAACGTCTGAACACAGAACTCCGGGTCGTTAAAGGACCCATGCTTTGTTGTCGGGTTAAAACTCTGGGTTGTTAGTCCCTCGACAACCCAGAGTTCTGGGTTTGAACGTCGCATCTGCCAACCCAGGAAGGTTCCTGGCTTGTTTATGGAAGCGGACGCAAAGGGGCGAGCATGCGGGGGCAACACGCTAACTTGCTCTGGGATGGCCCCGCCAATTCATGGGTTAAATAGCCCACGAAATGGCGGTACACGCGAACCAGGCCCCTGTGTAGCATTTTCAGGGGGCTAAAGGAGGGGTTGCCATGGTGGTGGGGAAGTCCACTCCCGACAGCGCAGTCGATCCAGCATATGAGACAAGGGCAGAACGTGGTTCCAATGTGAGGCAAATCCCAGCCCAGGAATTTCCCTTCACGCTCAATACCTGGCCATCCTGGGAAACAGCTCGAACATGGTATCCAAGACATTCCGGTAACGTTTCTTCAACTTAAACAGCCTGCGACAAGGAAGAAAGAAAAAGCATACATCCGTTTCATGGGGATGTTTGCTTCTCCAGTGCGCCCAGCTGACTCTGATCTTTGAATACATTATTAATCTTGAGTCAGCAAAAGGGGGACACAAGGCAAGTGATGTCAATAAAGAGGTGACCACAGCCTCACCCCTGTCCTCTTCACCCAGTATAACGGATTTTATATTCCAAGCTCTGCATTCACTTAGCAAGGGGGCTAGGCAGAACTCAGAAGCAGCTTGGCAATACCTGATGCTTTTTCAGAGCTACTCATAGATAACAAATGCTCCCACATTGCATTTTAGACACGGAGGTGACTTGGGGAAACCATAATGTGAGCAGCAACTCAACGATGCGATGACTTGTGAGAAGCCTTAACGGGAACAAATGTCAGAGCAGGGAACTAAGGCAGGCAACCAACTAACTGAACGTATAGACTGGGTTCAGACAACATGATAACCCACACTCAGCGGTTGAGTATGGGTTGAGTGTGGGTTGTCCATGAACTGTGGATTGTTGCTGAAATGTGGGTTTATCATGTTGTCTGAACCCAGCTGCGCTAACAAGCCATGGCTTGTTAATCATGAGCAACCCATGAAGAGAACCCCTGGTTTGCTGTTGTGATGTGCTCAAGTTACAGGAACCCAGATTCCACCTGAACATCAGGAAAAATTTCCTGACTGTCAGAGCAATAAGACAATGGAACCAACTACTAAGGGAGGTGGTGGGCTCTCCCACTCTGGAGGCATTCAAGGTGCAGCTGGACGGCCATCTGTCGGGGATGCTTTGACCTGGATTCCTGCATTGGACAGGGGGTTGGACTCGATGGCCTGGTAGGCCCCTTCCAACTCTACGTTTTTTATGATTCTATACTATGTGAACTTTAGGCTGTTCACTATGGTTTGTTATCTTGCCTGGGTTCAAACAACACGATAACCCACACTCAGGGGTTGAGTGTGGGTTGTCACTGAACCGTGGGTTGTTGTTGAATCGTGGGTTATTGTGTTGCCTGAACCCAGCTGCACTAACAAGCCATGGCTTGTTAACCACGAACAACCCATGGAGAGAAGGTTTGTTGTTGGGTTGTCAGCTGTGTGTTGTTCACCATGGTTTGTTATTTCGGCTGGGTTCAGACAACGCGACAGCACGGCTGGCTGGCTGGCTGGGGAATGCTGGGAGCTGTAGGACTTTTTCCTGTCTAAACATGCATAGAATTGTGCCCTTAGAGATTTTATTATATTACATTGTCACCTTCTCGGCGGCAGGTTAAGACTGCCCTCTAACTCCCAGGCATTTAAAGGCATATGATGGGACATGTCAGCTGTTTTCACAGTCTAGTTTTTATTTTAAAAATATTAGACTTTCAAACTGTTTAGAATTTTGTATATTGAAATTTTATTCTGTATTTTATGCTGTATTTTATTATCGTACTTGCGTTTCATGAACTGCTGTGAACCGCCCAAAGAGCTTTGGCTATTGGGCGGTATAGAAATGAAATAAATAATAAATAAAAATAGTAAGCGGTATATAAGTATTCCTAATAAATATTAAATAAATAAACTGGAGGTGTCAGAGATTGGACCTGGGATCTTCTGCCTGAAAGGCAACGGCCTCTCTTACAATTGTTCTCTACTTTCTCCTGACCTCAGCCTGGCCTCTCCATCCAAGACTGCCTGCGAACCAAGTCCTTCATCACACTCCTGTAGAAAGGAATCCTTCCAGCTCCGCTTCGTCATTCTCTCTACATATTTGACCCTCTACTCACCTGAGTAACTGCAGGGGCCGCAGAACTACGATGAAGTAGAACGGCTCCATGTTGAACGCCAGCGCCAGGAGACCCAAGAACGCAAACAAGGTGACTGAAAAATCGAAGCTGGAAAAAGAGCAAAAGAAGGATCTCCAGTGGGGAATTTGTGGGGCTACCATACCCCTGAGCCACTGACTCAAAGTCCCCCCTCACAATGACACACTTACAGGTTCCAGCCGGAGGACAGGTACTCTATAGGCCCCAATCCAGTGACCTTCAGTAGTACCTCAACCCCATAGACTGTTGACACAAGAGAGGAGAATGTCAAAAAAATATATATCGCAGCCTGAAGATCAGATATCACTTTCGGGAGTAAGACTGCAATCCTATTCACCAGGGGAGGGCCACTTGTGACCCACTGCATGTTCTGGCCTACAACTCCCATCATCCCTCACTATTGGCTATGCTGGTTAGGACTGATGGGAGTTGTAGTCCAAAACATTTGGAGGGCTACAAGTTGACCAAGCCCTACAATACAAATTCCCACTGAATTTGGGAATTCCCACTGTAATTCCCAATGAACTCAATGGGGCTTACTTCTGAGTAGACATGATTAGGACTGCACCGACACTGTAAGTTGATGAGCAGCCAATATGACCTGGCAAGAGGAAATTGTCTTTTCAATCTAGAGCTGATTTAATCAGGACCAAAAGTCTCTAATAGCTTGAAGGAGAGAGCTGTCCCATCAAATCTGATCTTTCAAAAATGATTCAGGAGTGTTTATTCATAATATTTCTCTCTTGCCTTTCAGTAAAACTATTTTTAAGGAGGCTTACAATGTATGTTAAAATATATCTAAACCCATTAAAGGCCCAGGAAAACATTCACAATGAAAACGTTCATTGTGAACTGCCCGGAGAACTTCGGTTACTGGGCGGTATAGAAATGGCCGCCTAGGGTATTTGTGTATAGGCGGGATATAAATTGAATAAATAAAATAAAATGAATAAATAAGCAAGCTTTACAAACCAGCCAACCAACCCTCAGATGCTTGGGCTGGGGAGATGGAGAGAGAGCACCTGGGCGCATCAAGTCTTACTTGTGAGGAAGAGAATGTAACTCCAAGGGACGTCCCGGGGCAAGATTCCACCTGAAAAAGCAGAGAGCGCACAGTCTCAGAGGGGCACTGAAACCACGTCGGAGGGAGGGACAGAGGGGTTTAGCAGAGAGAAGTGAGCTCCATTCTCCTGTACCTCGCAGCATGAAGGTTTCCACTAGGATCCAAAGGCCGTTCACTGCCACCAGAGTATCTACAGAACACAACAAAAACATCGAGGTATCTTTCGGACACCGTACCAAGCAGTCAAGGGGGTGTTATTCAAATACATGAACTTGGTTAAGACGTTGCCCTTGGGATGCTTCACACGGGGAACCAAGATGTATTTATTTATAGGAGGGGAACTAACAGGCACACAGTGAAGAGAATTTGACACTTACACATGGTGTACTGAAAGGCTCGGGAATTCACCAGGATGTTAATGCCTGTTGGAAGAAGGAACGCAGAAGGAAACCAGCGTTAACAGTTTTCAAGACCCAATCTGAGAGCCTTCCTTCTCAACTCTTCTCTACAATGTTCCATAAATACACGGGGCTTCTTTGGGAAATCTGTCTGTAGGGCCATCAACTCTAGAGCAATGAGGAGCTTCACTCTACTTTCAATCACCTAAAGCTCAAGCGAATCTTAAAAAAAAACAAAACAACTAAGCGCTCATCCTCAGATAAGAGTTCAACCCTCAGGGCTAGGACGGACCACAATGCCTGCAAGTGACTTTTCGCACTCAAGAGTGGGATATCACGGAAAACGCTCGCTGGCAGCTGGGAGCGCACCTGCCTTCGTACTTTGGTCACTGAAACCTGAACGAGGAATGTTGGGGGCGAGCCCACAATTTAGGGAAGTTCGAAGTATGAACTCCCCGCCAGCTGTTTAAAAAGTTTCACCCCGTTTCAAGTTGGGCCCAGACCCCTTCATATTCGGGTCTGGCTCAAAATGGGGCTCGAGCCAACTCCTGCTGCTAGCCGGCCCTCGCTGCGAGTTCCCCTTCCCCAAGCAAGAAGGACTTCCAGTGGCTTTAAAAGGGGATTAGAAAAAGTCATGGAGGAGAAGGCTACCAAGGGCTACTAGTCCTGATGGCTAGATGCGACCTCCAGTATCAGAGGCAGTACAGGCCTGTGGCTCACGCTGGCTCAGCTTGTCTGAGCATGGAAAGCTAAGCAGGGTCCGGCCTGGTGATTACTTGGATGGGAGACCCCCTCCTCTAGTTTCCTGCACTGAGCAGGGGGTTGGATGGCCTTGTAGGCCCCTTCCAACTCTATGATCTATGAAATCTATGAAACCAGTTGCTGGGGAACATGGGCGGGAGGGTGCTGTTGCACTCATGCCCTGCTTGTGGGTTTCCTGTGGGCAGCTGGTTGGCCACTGTGTGAACAGAAAGCTGGACTAGAAAGGCCTTTGGTCTGATCCAGCAGGGCTCTTCTTATGTTCTTAGATCTTGGCTTTGGAAAGGGGCAGAGGGAAAATGGTGGCCGGAAGGACTTGCTGGGGGGGGGGGGGCTGGTCTGACCTCTTCCTAACGACTGTGGCGTCTTTTCCTTCCCTGATCGTGCGAACCCGGTCAAAGAGTCTTGTGGCATCTTAAGGACTAACAAAGGTATTCTGGCATAAGCTGGAATAAAGTGTAGACTCAAGCCCATTTCATCAGCTGCATGGACTATTATGGAGACAGTTTCAGGTTTATATAGAGTAAAGTGCCAGGGTCACCGGTGTTTGTGTTATCAGCAACAATTGCACCGTGAATGACCACTGTTAATAATGCAATTGTCACTTTCTGTACTTAATTTCCTCCTGATCCCACTCTTGACAATTTTTCTCCCCACCCCACCATATGTACTGTATATAAACCTGAAACTCTCGATAATGTTCCACACATCTGAGGAAGTGGGCTCTAGTCTACAAAAGCTTATGCCAGAAGAAATCTGTGAGCCTTTATTTATTTATTTATTTATTTATTTATTATATTTATACCCCGCCTTTTTTCCTGAAAGGAACCCAAGGCGACTTACATAATCCTCCTCCTCTCCATTTTATCCTCACAACAATCCTGTGAGGTAGGTGAGGCTGAGAGTCAGTGACTGGCCCAAAGTCACCCAGTAAGTTTCATGGCTGAGTGGGGACTAGAACCCGGATCTCAGGAGTCCCAGTCCAATGCTCTCACCACTACGCCACACTGGCACCTTTGAGGTGCCACAAGACATTTTGTTGTTTCTTCAACACATACAGTCTCCTAGATAAATGGCCTCCACTGCCTTGTACGTGCAGGAAGAATGTGGGGTCGCTCTTTGAAAAAGAGCCTTTGGGGATTCAAACAGGGCTTTCAGCATCACCAGCCCTCAAAGCCCAAGGCACTACCTTTAAAAATAAGGAATGCTGTCCGTGGAAGCTCATCAAACCAATGCTCACGGTTCCTTTTGGCCTAGAAACGGAACAGGACATGAAGCAGCATCAATTTAGGAGGTCACATTTTCAACAGAACAGTATTATCTACAATACAGAACAAGAGCAAAAATAAAAGATGCCCCTTGCAGGAGACCACCTCTGTTCCCCGTTCCCAACCTCTCCTTTATCTGTGCCTCACCCACCCACCCCATTCTAGTCTGCCACCTCACATCCAGCACCCCTAAATCAAGGAACCATAACAAACACACAGACAGACACACACACACACAACTTACCTTCCATTTTAAACCAACAACTTCATAGAAATTGTACATATCCTTTAGACTGAAAGAGAAAAGCGTCCTCCGTAAGAGCTGGATCTTGTTGAGGGCATCAACGCACAAGAAATCACATTTCATGCAGTTTACGAAGTTCTCCGATTCAAGGACACACCGTCGCTTTTGGATGAAGCTGCCTTAAGTCCTTGTTAAGGCTTTGCTAGTAGCAAGTCCTCTACACCCATCCCACAACTGAAATCTTACATATAGAGCAGGAGTGGGCAACTTCGGGTGGACCAGCTCCCCTCAGACCTCCCCACTGAGGCCTGCACCTCCCCCCTTCCCGCCAGCAATGAAAAAATAAAGTAAAAATATATACTTTTAAATGGCATGCAGAGTTGCCATGGAGCACCGACTCAAAATTAGCTTGTTTGCCATGGAACTAGTATGATATATATATATATGCAGTAATACCTTGGATTGCAAGTAACTTGGTTTGAGAGCGTTTTGCAAGACAAGCAAATTTTTAAATATTTATTTAATTTTTTTTTACTTGATATACAAGCGACGTCTTGCAATACAAATATTGTAGTACGGCTTAAATTAAAAATCTCTGTACAATTTTTTTGGGGGGATTTCATTTTGATATAAGAGTGTTTTGGATTACAAGCACGTTTCCAGAACGAATTATGCTCTCAATCCAAGGCATGACTGTATATATATATATATATATATATTTACAATTTTGGGACGCAGTGAGGGCCACATGTTGCCCACCCCTGGTGTGGAGGCACAGGACCTCTGACTGCCTATTTTGCATGGTTTAAACCAGGGGTGCAAAAAGCATGCCCCATGGGCTGTAGGTGCCCTTACATGAACCCTGTCTGGTGATGCCTCCAGAAAAAAAGAAGAAAAAAAAGAAAAATGCTGTCAGAGCTGGCTTTATGCTTTTTGCCATAGAAGCTTCCTTCCTAGAACATTTCAAAGCATCCTAGGAAGCATAGAATCATAGAATAGTAGAGTTGGAAGGGGCCTACAAGGCCGTCGAGTCCAACCCCCTGCTCAATGCAGGAATCCAAGTGAAAGCATCCCTGACAGGTGGTTGTCCAGCTGCACCTTGAATGCCTCCAGTGTTGGGAGAGCCCACGGCCTCCCTAGGTCATTGGTTCCATTGTTGTATGACTCTAACAGTCAGGAATTTTTTCCTGATGTTCAGGCGGAATCTGGCTTCCTGTAACTTGAGCCCATTATTCCGTGTCCTGCAATCTGGGATGGCCGAGAAGAGATCCTGGCCCTCCTCTGTGCGACAACCTTTCAAGTACTGGAAGAGTGCCATCATGTCTCCCCTCAGTCTTCTCTTCTGAAGGCTAAACGTGCCCAGTTCCTTCAGTCTCTCCTCATAGGGCTTTGTTTCCAGTCCCCTGATCATCTTTGTTGCCCTCCTCTGAACCCTTTCCAGTTTGTCTGCATCCTTCTTGAAGTGTGGTGCTCAGAACTGGATGCAGTACTCAGGATGAGGCCTAACCAGTGCCGAGCAGAGAGGAACTAGCACTTCACGCGATTTGGAAGCTATGCTTCTATTAATGCAGCCCAAAATAGCATTTGCCTTTTTTGCAGCCACATCACATCGCTGGCTCACATTCAGCTTGTGATCTACCACAATTCCAAGATCCTTCTCGCTTGTAGCATTGTTGAGCCAAATATCCCCCACCCTGTAACACTGCATTTGGTTTCTTTTTCCTAGGTGCAGAACTTGGCATTTACCCCTATTAAATTTCAGTCTGTTGTTTTCAGCCTATCAAGATCAGAGTGGCTATGCAGCACCGCTTGAAGGCTCCTGCCTGCTTCCTGGGATGCTTTAAAAATGTGTTATGGAATACAGTTCATCCTCCAGCACTCTCCACCCCTTCCCTACCACCCAAAGGGGGAAAAATAAGATAGAACTCCCCACCTGACTAAAGGGGTATTGCTTTGATTCAGTGCTTTGAACGTAAGGTAACGGTCTCTAGCATTCATCCGAGGTTTATAAAACCGCATCAGCCCATCGAACTGCTTGAAGGAGATTCCAGAGGGTCTCTAGAGACAAGGAGAGGTTTTCCCAAAGTCAGTTTCGCAGAAAAAGCATCGGGTGCGGACACTTCTCAATCTGCCTTACCTTCAGAACTCTGGAAAGAAATGGTGGGTTAATATTTGGCAATCTCAGAGGACCTCCAAGTTCAGAATCAGGTCTGGATAGAGACGCGTACCTCTGAAGACACTGCCCGCCGAGAGCCGTCTGTGCATCTGGATCCCACAATAAAATACGCCGCGCATCAACCATAAAGAGAGCTGGATGCGCCTAAAGGAAAGCTACAGTTTGGCCAGCTCTGTAAAAGAGGTGCACGTTAAGCAGCCAAGGGCGCAGTCCTCTGGGGATGCCCCGTAACCCTCCAGACTCAAGAGGATTACGGGCATCCTACGCAGGAGGGGAGAAGCATGGAGGCGAAGGTTGCCTGCGTGCTCCTCCCGCCCTGCAAAGCAGCTAGGCGGCCGATTTCAGCTGTCTAACTACAGCGCCTTGGAGCAGGAGGGAAGAAGGCGGAGGCACCACCAGTCTCCCCCCCCCCCCCTAAACCCCATCTCCGAGGTCGCGTCTGCGACCTTGGAAAAGCAGCTGGCGCGGTTCTTTTCACACTGGCAGTGGGGGGGGCACCCCAAGCGTGGAGTCCCGGGTCCAACATCAGAGCTGTGGTCCGACATCGGAGCTGGAACTCCGGGGGGGGGAATCCTATGCCCCCCCCCCCCAGATGCTGTCCAGAGTTCCTGGTTGTAATTTTGCTTCCTTGCTGTGAGTCGCCGCTCCATTTTTACATTTTATTTGTCGTTTCATGTTTTTGGTTTTAGTGATCACATTGGGTTCTGCGTGAGCTGCTCTGGAAGCCTTGCCGGCTGAAGAGAAGGGCAAAGGAATATCCAGATACGCAAATACAATAAATAAAACGGCACTCCCAAATCCTGAAGCTCCTTTTCTATCTGCCGAGAGCCGTGTACACCTTGGAGCCCAGCATGTGCAGAGGGCCGGATTCCCGGAACACTCAAACCCCGTAAGAACAGCTGTACGTCGCCAGAGTACTGAAAAGCTACTGCCAGGGACACACCATGACAACATCTTTCAGATGACACATCCGCACACGTGCGCAGTGCCACGTACCTGTTTGCTGACAAGCAGGCGGTAGGCATGTTGTATAGCTGTGCGCTTGTGAAGCAGCAGCGACCTGAACTTCATCTTTTCAATATCGTTGAACGTGTCGAAGACGACGGCAAGCAGCTGGAGAAAGAGGAGAAAAAGGGAGAAGTCCGGCTCCCGTCTTCCACTGGCAGCTTCCATTTCTGCACAGCACCAAGACGTGGGGAAAGGGCCACAGTAGGAAGTACTATTCCTTCTCCCCACATTAATTAGCAACAAGGTGGTGTTAGGGGGCGGCCCGCCAGGGCTGGAGCCCTGAGTTTTTCATCTGGAGCCCTGAATCTCCGGGAGGCCCTCTGCCCCTCCACCCTGCTGTCCAGGGGCACTTGCTGAAACAAGAGCACAGGGGCCCTGAGGATCTCTGTTGCATCTGATCCCCCTGGATGAGCTGGCTTTTGGCCCACATGTGCTTCCCCTCCTGCTGCCCCCCCCCTTGAATCTTTCTGCCTGGGCTTTTTTTTTCTGCAATCAAATGTCCTCCTCTCCTATCCATACATCCCGTTTTACAAATAGGGGCTTCCTTTAAAGACACACACACAGAGAGAGAGATTTCAGAGCATATGTAAGCTACCATATGCAAATTTGTGTTCTTTTTTTTTTTTTTTTTTTGGTCCTGTGGACCTGAGCCCCTGACCTTTTTGGAACCTAGCACCGCCCCTGTGGGTGGCACTAGAATTAGGCTGCAGGAATAGAACACACAAGTCATAAGAGACAGGCTTTGGAACCACTGAATCCATGGAGACCCACTGCCAGTCTGTGTGTAGGCAGTGACTGGCTTCAGACGACACGATAACCCACACTCAAGGGTTGGGTAGGGGTTGAGTGTGGGTTGTCGTCGAACCGTGGGTTGTTGTTGAAACATGGGTTATCCTGTTGTCTGAACCCAGCTGAGATGACAAACCATGGTGACTCTAGCCCATGAAAGTTTGGGTGCAATCTTTGGCATGTTTAGACAGAAAGAAGTCCTACAACTCCCAGCATTCCCCAGCCAGCTTTTTTCTGTCTAAACATGCAATAGGATTGCACCCTTTACACATAAAAATGTGTTAGTCTTTATAAGGCGCTACAGGACTCTTCGTGGGGTGGGGGTGGTTCACATTAACATGGCTACCCCCACCCCCCCGGAAGTCGCATTAGATTTGAGTGACCAAAAAAGCTAAGCTTGTCAGTAATTTCTGCCATGAACAACCAAGAAATTACAGCAAGTTTAGCAGATGTTGTGAAGAGAGCGCCTCTAAGTCGGTGCAATCCAATGTGGCTGCCCGTAATCCACTGAACCCGGAGGATTACGGGCATCCAATGGAAGGCAGGAGGAGCACAGAGGCAAGGATTTTGATTTCGGGCTGTCTAAGTGTTTTACCTCCTGCTCGCAAGCTGAGGCACTGCCAGGATTCCTCATATCCCAGTGGAGCCTCGCTCCTTCGCTCCCCCCCCCCGGAACCCCCCCCCCCCCAGTGCCGGCTCCAAAGGAGGTCTTCCGTCTTCAGAGCCACAGCTGGTGCGGAAAGAATCGCGCCAGCTGTGAGGGCTGAGGGAAGGGCGTTCCGAAGTCGGAGATGAGACTCTTGACTTTTCCCTATGGCCGGCCAGACGGCGTCAACCAGCCATCGGATTCCGCCCCCCAATGAGAGGTTTAAGGCCGCAGCCCAGGCGACTTACCAAATTCATAATGAAGTACAGCTCAATGGAGAGGTACACAATAAAAAAGACACAGGACCAGGGGTTTCGGGAGTAAGAGGGCATCATCACATCTGGGAAACTGCACCCCGAGAGAGAGAGAGAGAGAGAGAGAGAGAGAGAGAGAGAGAGAGAGAGAGAGAGAGAGAGAGAGAGCAGTTGATTAGCACCAGTCACGACAGCCACACTCTCAAACTAGGTAGGTAGACAGAGTAGGGGGTTTCATGGCACAAAACCAAGGCCAGACCTTGCCACACACTGGAAGAGTTCCTTTGAAAACTGGCCTTAGCGTTAAGGATTCACTAGGACCTAGATACTGCCAGAAAAGCTTGTTCGCTGTCCTGCAGAATGCATGTCTATGCCCAACTCCAGGGCTGTCCCAAAACATTTTGCTGCCTGAGGCAAAGGGCAAGATGGCGCCCTCCCATCCCATCCCACGTACAAAAGCCGACTGGACTAGCAGTCGAATCTTTCTTCGACACCAGCAATGGAAGAGCATCCTCCACCTCACCTGAAGGCAGCAGGCTAGCTTAGCGGGGGACACAGGACAGGCCGTGTGGCCCACAGCTCTCCCCTCCAAAACCTTGGTGCTGCCCCCCAGCATCTGCCGCCTGACACAACATCCTCACTCTGCCGAATGGTAGGGCCGGCCCCGCCCAACACACCGTGCTCCTAAACACAACTCACAGGAGTCCAAAATGCACCAAGGACAAGCACCGCATTCCTGCCTAGGAATCAGTTTTCATTAAAAAAAAAAGAAGTGATATTTGGTATCACTCAAGATTCCCTGCACACCGAGAAGTAGGTGGAAGAAACAAATTCCTCATTTTACATTAGCCCAGTTTCCTTCTTAAGTACTCAGCCGATGGGATCAGAAGCACAGCTTCAATTCCGTATCTAGAACTCTCTGCCTCTCAAAAATAAAAAAAACCCCATGTATTTATTACACTTACATTATGCTCTTCTTTCCTTAAGATACTACATAGATGTTTGTGCTGAGCTTCTATATTGAATCCCTTCCAAACACTGGCCACCCTCAAGCCTACTTAGATTTAAGGCATGTGCCCTCAGACCATCCTTTGGGTCTCTGATCACCATTGTAGGAACTACGAATACACCAGGCCAGGAGTGGGCAATTTGTGACCCTCCAGACATTTTGGCTGGCAACTCCCATCAGCCCTAGCCAGCATAGCCAATGGTGAGGGATGATGAGAATTGAAGACCAAAACATCTAGAGCAGTGTTCTCCAACCTTGGGTCCTCAGATGTTTTTGGCCTACAATTCCCAGCATGCCCCAGCCAGCACATGCTGGGAGTTGTAGGCCCAAAACATCTGGGGACCCAAGGTTGGAGAACACGGATCTAGAGGTACACAAGTTGCCCACCCCTGCTACAGACTCTTTTAGATATCCAACCGCTCCAGTAAGGGGTTCTAAAATCCCTATATTGACTGGGTTCAGATAACACATTAACCCACACTCACGGGTTGAGTGTAGGTTGTTGTTGAACCATGGGTTGTGGTTGAAATGTGGGTTATCGTGTTGCCTGAACCCAGCTGCACTAACCACAAACAACCCATAAAGAGAACCCCTGGTTTGTTGTTGGGTTGTGAACTGTGGGTCGTTCACCATGGTTTGTTATCTCGGCTGGGTTCAGACAACATGATAACCCACAGTTCAACAACAACCCATGGTTCAACAACAATCCACACTCAACCCTTGAGTGTGGGTTATCGTGTTGTCTGAACCCAGTCATTATGCTCTTGTTTAAATTTATACTCTGGCCCTCTCCGGCAGGCTCTGAATGCCTTATACCACTTGGGCCCGCAATCCTAACCATATTTTATTTATTTATATTTGCACGCATACGCGGCTTTCCTACCAAACAAAAGGGCTCTAAAGCAGCAAACAAAAGAAATTCCTATTCACTAGGAAGTAAGCCCCACTGCGCATAATGGGATTTACTTCTGAGTTTAAGGTGTTTAGGACAGGGCTAGTGGTTACACAAGGTAACTTCGGGAATCCACCCTAGTGGTTTCTCAAGTTCGAGGGGCTTACTTTGCAGTCGTCAGAAGAACAAAGAGATTCACAAGGCTGCTCTCTAAGGTGTTGAAATACTGCAGAAGAAAAAAAACATCTGTGAGAAGAGAGAGCTGTTGCCAACTGACACACACGCAACTCCCCAGCTGTCCCAGTTCATAAAGATCACGTCACTTTAAATGGCTTGCTTTCTTCCCAGTTCTGCAGATGCCTGTAGAGGCTGCACTTCCAATCATCCCCACTGGCTAAGCGTGTGTTTCTTGTCGTTTTTTTAGACAAACCACGGGGGGGAAAACCCCTTCCGAAATGCAGACTCAGCAGCCAGAGTCACAGTTTCCTCCCCTGATCAGAAGTCCCTCCAGCAGCCGCAAAAGCTGCTGCTGCTCTTCTTGTCCAGCCACAGGCAGAAGTAGGAACCCGGGCTTGCAGGGGCCCTTCCCTTGCCTCTCCCCACCCTGCTGGGGCAAGCCAGCCAAGAGCCAGAGGCAGTAGCCGCCGCCCTAAAGTGCCCAAATTACACTTCCGCAAAGAATCCCCAAATAGCAAAACATGAAAGAGTCTGAGAATTTACGGTTTACTTACAGGGTCAGATTTGTTGGGAGAGAACAAATAAAAGCCTAGAGAAACGGGGTTGGGGGGAAGAGGGAGAGGGGAAAAAAAACAAGCAACAAAATGATAAAAGGGGGCACAAAGGCGGGGTGGCGGCGGCGGCGGCGGCATTCAACCAGCTGGCAAGCACGAGGGAGCCACGTTGAATTGCCACCGTTCGGCCTCCCCAGTGTCCCAGCTAGCTGGGCTGTGAAATTTTCCGACTAAGTGGAACGGAAACACCCCCATCTCTACCCTCTTCTGCCCCCTGCCCCAGCCCATTTTTATCTTGGCAAATACCTAACATTATTTGAACATAGGAACGTCAGAAGAGCCCTGCTGGATCAGACCAAGGGTCCATCTAGTCCAGCATTCTGTTCACACAGTGGCCAACCAGCTGCCCACGGGGAAACCCACTAGCAGGAGATGAGTGCAACATCACCCTCCCGCCCATGTTCCCCAGCAACTGGTGTACAGAGGCACACTGCCTCTGATCAGTGTGCCTGTGGCGCACGCTGGCTCAGCTTGTCTGAGCGTGGAAAGCTAAGCAGGGTCAGGCCTGGCTATTATTTGGATGGGAGACCCCCTCCTCAAGTTTCCTGCACTGAGCAGGGGGTTGGACGCGATGGCCTCGTAGGCTCCTCCCAACTCTACTGATCTATGAAATCTATGATACCCGGAGGCAGCATATAGCCATCAGGACTAGTAGCCATCGATAGCCTTCTCATAAGCACGTAAGAAGAGCCCTGCTGGATCAGACCAAGGGTCCATCTAGTCCAGCATTCTGTTCACACAGTGGCCAACCAGCTGCTCACACAGGAAACCCACAAGCAGGACAGGAGTGCAACAGCACCCTCCCGCCCATGTTCCCCAGCAACTGGACTACATAGGCAGACTGCCTCTGGTACAGGTTGTCTGATACTGGTTCAGAGGTTGTCTAGCAGTGCATGCCTCTCTAGGAGGGATAGCTGAAAAATTATCTCCCTAAAGCAAGGACTCGGTCCATTATAGTTTGGCGCAGAATTTTCCAGCCTCCCCTCTGAACAGAAGAACACATTGCTCACAAGGAGCATCAATGCTCCCCGCCCCCCACTCTGTATATTTTAGCGGATAGAGACACCTTGGAAATGAGGTGGTGAGGATATGAACAGCACACATCAGACATAGAGTCCTTTTAAAATTAATACTTACACTTTAAAATTAAAACAAATTAAAATAATGTTTTTGGGTGCTGAAAGTATTTCACATGCTCCCTTAGAGGGGCCTGTTTCCCTGAGGGAGCAATCTTATCCGGATGCCCAATAAGCTTCCGAACTCGGAGGATTATGGGCATCCTACGTAGGCTGGAAGGAGCGCGAAGGCAAAGGTTGCCTTCGCTCTCCTCCCGCTCTGCAAAACACTTAAGATGGCCGATTTCCGCTATCTAAGTGGGACACCTTGGAGCAGGAGGCAAGGAGGCTAGGCGCCGCCAGGATACCTCATATCTTAACGGAGCCTGTCTCTTCCCTTCCCCGCCCTCTAAACCCCATCTCCGGGGTCGCCCTTGCGACCTCAGAGACGCAGACGGCACGGTTCTTTCCACGCCACTTGTGGGGTGGGGGGAGGGCACCCTGAGCGTGGAGACCCAGCTACGAGGTCGGAGCAATTTTCCGACCTCGTAGCTGGGTCTCCAAAAAATCCTACGGCCATCTAGACGCTGTCTAGTGGCCATAGGATTGTGCTGTAAGGTAATTTTTTTTGGGGGGGTACTTCTGTAGACCTCTTGTTTTTCCTTCTTGTTTCTCAGGCTGCTTCCAGACAAGGCTTTCATTGCACCATCGCTCTGCCTCATGCGTGGAATTTTGCAGGGTGTCCGTACAGCGTCAACTTCAACTCGTAACCCTCCCATGTTTTCCCGCTGCTTCTTCCGTCTTTTCTCTTACCGCAGGTAACCCGTTAAGACAGAAAAGATGGAATAGCCGAGCATTGCCTTCTCACTGGTAGCACTAGGAGCTAGGAATGTCAGAGTGGACTCAAATGAGCTCGAATTTTTAAGAATCTGACCTGCGGATTCCACAGCGGACCAGCTTTTCCCAAGTCGCGCGGATTCCGCAAACTATTTTTATTTTTATTTTTCCGTAATTTTGCGCAAATTTAGTCATAGAAAAATATGAAACATTAAAAAAAAAAAAAGGCACCAACCAAAATTGTGCATTTCCCCCACAGGCTAAAGCATGAAAATACGCATGGGGAACACTTGTGCATTGCACTTATGCAAAATCTGATTCCGTCAAGGAACAGACGACGGAAGGAAAGGTGCCAGACAATCCGCAAAACGTAGATGGAACGGATTTTACAATGTAGGCGCCCTCCATCTGGAAGCACCCGCGGCGTCCCTGTTTTGGCTACAACCCTGTCAGTGCTTACTGGGATGACTTCGCTCGCAATTAGGAGTGATATCAACGTACTGTACTCTAAAGAGAAGTCTGCGCTTCTGCGTCGTCGTAACTGTTTCTGTGAACAGTGTTCGCGTCTTTGCCGAAATTGTGTAGCGACTGCAAGATACTACCACCACCCCCAGGCACAAAATGCTCATGGACAAGAAACCCGAAAAGGTACGTACCAAGGATAGCAAAGATGACCATGAAGAAAAGCAGCAGGAGGAGAATGTCAATGAACGGGGGAAGAGACTGCAAGATCTGCCGCAGGTTCCTGAAAGAAACATTGAATTGGTGCTGAACTCAAAAAGGAATGCCTTCCCCCTTGTATTCCTCTCCGTGCCTTAAGATCACCTGGGAGTGGGGTGGGATTGTAACAAGGATGCTGCCACCTTGAAGGGTGCGGCAACAAGGGCTAAAGCCACCTTGGGAGAAGAACTGCAGAAATCCCTGCGCAGAGGGAGATGAACTTCCTGTGCAGAAGGGGCCGGGGTGAGCTGAACTCCGCAGAAGTTCATCTCACCAGCTCCTCGTCCTCCTTTAGGACGTTAGGAAAAAACTACCTGTCCTCTTCAGGAGGGCTTTTCCCCTGCCAGAGTATTATTATTATCATCATCATCATCATCATCATCATCATCATCATCATCATTATTATCATCATCATCATTTATTTATCGCCCATCTGGCCAGCAAACCAGCCACCCTGGGCGATGTACATCAGATAAAAACAGGATAAAATACATTGAAAACAGTATAAAATTTTAAAATCTTAGCCCACCCCATATTCCTGCCTGAACAGCCAAGTTTTTAGTGAGCGGCGGAAGCTCCGCAGAGAGGGGGCACGGCAGAGGTCACTCGGGAGAGAGTTCCACAGTATGGGGGCTGCCACAGAAAAGGCCCTCTTCTTTGTCCCCACCAGTCTAGCTGCTCTGGCTGAAGGGACAAGGAGAAGGCCGTCTGTGGCAGATCTTGTTGAGCGGCCCACTTGGTGTTGCTGGGCGACGCTCCTTGAGATAGGCTGGGCCTTGAGATAGACTGAGTTAACTGATTCCCCACCCCACCCAGACAGGTATCCACGTTAGTCTGTTGCAGCAAAAACAACGAAGGCTGCAATCCCACCGGGATGCCCGTAACCCTCCCAACTTGGAGGATTACAGCAGGCATCCTATGCAGGGCGGGAGGAGCGCAGAGGCAAGGTCGCCTCCGCACTCCTCCCGCTCTGCAAAGCAGCTAGACGGCTAGGGGGAGGGAAGGAGGCTGACGCGCTGCCAGGATACATCATATCTTGGCAGCACCGGTCTCCGCCCCCGTTACCCCTTCTCCGAGGTCGCTCTTACGATCTCGGAGAAGCAGCGGGTGCGGTTCTTTCCGCACTGGCTGCGGGGGGGGGGGCGGCGCTCCGAGCGCAGACTCCGAAAAGCCCTCTGGACACTATCTAGGGGCCACAGGGGTTGCTCTGCTAAGAGTCTTGCGGCCGCTTAAAAACCGACACATTTGATTCCGGCATAAGACTTGGTGGACACACACGATGCATCGGATGAAGCGGGCAGCGTCCAAGACAGCTCATGCCGGAATAGAAGTGTTAGTTTCAAGCTGCCACAAGACTCTTGGTTGTCTCAGATCTTTTTTCGGGGGGGCTTTTTCGGGGGGGAAAACCGTGATTTTTTTATAGATGGCTTTACGACTCTGCAATTATTAGCATTTTAAGGGTACTAGCGATGCATCCTGTGATCATTTTAAAGTATTTGATGAGACTTTGGTCCCTGGGTCTTTGTGTTTTTTTTTAAATTGAAAGTTACTTTTTCACAGCACCGCTGAGCAGTCAGGTGCTCATTTAAACAAGCAAATATTAGAATCCCCTCTGTCTGCAATCAAAGACATCTGGGGCCTTCCCTCAGACTGCCACCCCTGAGAGAGGCTCGGAAGGCGGCAATAAGGGGGAGGGCCTTTTCTGTGGTAGCCCCCCCAACTGTGGAACAGGCTCCCCACTGAGGCCCACCTGGCGCCAACTTTACTATCCTTTTGGCGCCAGGTTAAGACTGCCCTCTACGCTGAGGGAGGCATTTAACAGCTCCAAATAGTACACAAACAAAATCCTATGGCTTCTCCACCCCCGGTAGCATGGCTACTCTAGACAGGCTCACAGACCTGTATAGACGAAAAAAATCAAAAAGGAGGATGGAGAGGCGAAAATGGCCTCCGTCACTTCTCCCATCCTGTTGGTGGCAGTCCGGCAGGGCATAGGATACTTGGAAGCCTCCGAGATCAAAGGCTTCTGTCTTGCAGGTGGCAACCTGATAGGGCTGTGCTTTTACTTGCTTTTAGCATCCTTCACCAGCCCCAGCTTGTTCTGAGTTTTAGCTTCCCCAACACTGTCCTACAAGTCTGGGCTACTCACTGGGGAAGTTTTGAAACGTCAGTGCTGTACATTGTGTTGAGTTGCGTTATATGTGTCTTGCTCAGTAAAGTGGAAAAACCTGGCATGCTGGTTCCTTCGTATACACGCTTGCAGTAAAAGGTCCATACTATGAACAGGTGATCGGGAGAAAGAAACCGAATATAACCTCAACCTGGTGAAATGCTGTGGCACTTGTGGCCTGAATACAACAGGATCGCCCTCTCCTAGGTTAATGTTTGACCAGCTGATGCTTTAACTTCTATCAAACTCCTTGATGACCAGAGGACTTCTCTAAAAGAGGTATTTTGGAGCAGGACCATGTAAGCCCCTTTGGGATCCTCCCAGGAGGAAAAAAGGCAGGATATAAACGTAATTATAAATAAAGAAATAAATTTGTACTCCTCCAGCAGTCCAGTAGACTGTGGGGGACATCCCACATACACACATGCTTTTAACTTTTCCGAAATGCTCTATGTACTTCAGAGTTCTGAAATTAGGCCAATCTGCTTCCCAAGTTACCTTAAAATGGTAAACATTTGGGCCTGCGAGAGAAAACAAAAACAGACTTAGTACTATCTGTACAGAGGAGCAACCGGGACAGAGCATCCGTGGTTGCACCACGAACGCCGCACAGAGCCTGAAAAGGGCAAACCTTCTGACGGCTCCACAGTAACGGCAGTCCACCAGGAAGATGCACCGCAAGGCTCGCGTGATGCGGACGTGCGACGTCTGGCGCACCAGCACGACTGTCGCCTCGACAAACTGCAGTAACAGAACACAGGTCTGCAAGAAAAGATGGCGGAGGAGCGGAGAGTTAGCACTGTCAAGGCCGGGCCTCATCAGACTGGCAACACAAAAGCGGTGTTATATTGTCCCTTAGTTGGAAACGATACTTGGGAGAGGGAAAACAATCTAGTGGAGTGGAAAAAAACAAAAACAAAACAGGTTTGCCCAAACGGCTGAACATAATGGGAGTGCAGAGAGTAAGTGCAAAGATGTAGTACTTTTTGGAATTGTGCTATTCAAACACAGAAATTGGTGTTCAACCCATTTTCAGCGTCCAGAGCATTTCGGTGTCAATTTTAGGAAAGTGGGGCAGAGAAATCAAGTTTTTGTTCTGCAAGGATGTTGAGCGAGGGTTGAAAGTTTATCAGCGGTGGCTGGTGAATCTATATTTTATTTATTTATTACGTTTCTAGACTGCCCCTGAGCCAAAGCTCTCTGGACGGTTCACAAAACAAAACTTAACGCCATAAAATACAATGACGTAGTAAAATAGAATATAAAAACCGTAAGTTTAAAATAGAATAAAAACAATATAAAGGCCAAGATGAAAGCCAGAAGCACTGCAAAGATCTAAACGGACAAAGTATCAGGCTGTTGAAAAATATGTATAGTTTCACTCCTTGAAGCAGCCCAATGCATTTTGGCCCTGTATAATACATACATGGACCTTCTTTAGGGGCTAAACCAAAGCAGAATGGGACAAGAACATATAAATATACATGTAATAATAAAACAGTAGTTTATTTCTTTATTTATTGTACTTCCAGATCGCCCATCTAGCTGGAACCCAGCTACTCTGGGCGATGTACAATGTGAAATGAAACAAGCACAATAAAATACATTTAAAACAGCATAACATTTTAAAATCCTAGCCCACCCCACAATATAAATGAAACAGAGCGGAATAAAATACAGTATAAAATTTTAAAGTCCTAGCCCACCTCATATTCCCGCCTGAAAAGCCATGTTTTTAATAACGGCGGAAGCTCATCAAAGAAGGGGCATGGTGGAGGTCACTGGGGAGAGAGTTCCACAGTTTGGGGGCCGCCACAGAAAAAGCCCTCTTCCTAGTCCCCACCAGCCTGGCTTTTCTGGCTGATGGGACAAGGAGAAGGCCGTCCATGGCAGATCTTGTTCAGCGGCCTACTTGATGTTGCTGGAGACGCTCCTTGAGATAAGTTTATAGTTTATATAAACTACTGCATATCGAGCATGTCACCAGTCGCAGGATTCATCTTGAAGATGTATCTATTTCAGAGATCTCTGCCTGTATTTTTAGAAATACTGAGTAAGTATACACAGGCATTAATGCAGTGAAATTATTATAATGAGCATTTTGTGGCATTCAGTGGTTACCGAGCAGGCCCAGTCTTCATTGGGCCATTCGGAGGTGGGAGGAGTGCCCTTTAGGTTTTCCCCTAAAGATTTCTTATACTTCTGCAAGCTTTAGGAATCCCTTGAGCATGCCGATACCTCCCTCTTACTTCTCAGTGGACCATTTTGGCTACAGTGCTGTTGGCACTCACCAGCTGAGTTTGCTATTAGAAGGAGTGATTTAATTAGCAAAAACGTATTATACGGATGATACCATAGACAGTGGGCCTGTTCAGACATAATACCAAACCACGGCTTGGTGTTACACGAACAAGCCTTGAAGAGTTTCAAGTTTATGCACTGCCCCGCCCACTCCGCCCCCGCCATGCAATGCAATGCAATTCTGGACCGCAGTGCAACCCCAGACTTCTGATTCTTGTTTACAGTGAACCGTAACTTCCCAGTTCATCCAAATGGGCACACGACGGCTTGCACTTCTCTGCAAACCGGGATCAAATCCCAGATTATGTCTGAAATGAGATTAACGTCTGAGATTCACAGGAAATGATAAAATAATAAAAGCCAGGGAGAAAAGAATATGAAGTGACATCAGCTGAAAATGAATTGCAAAAAGTAAGGTTGCTGCAGTTTGGGAGGGTAGAAAGGCACAATGGACGACAGCAGAGATGGTGTTAGGGGGCGGCCAACTAGGGCTGGAGCCCCAAATCTCTGGGAGGCCTCTGCCCCACCACCCTGCTGTCCATGGGCACTTGCTGAAAGAAAGGTACAGGGGCCCCGAGGATCTCTGTTGCATCTGGTCCCCCTGGATGAGCCTGGCTTTTGGCCCACATGTGCTTCACCTCCTCCTGTCATCCCCCCCACCCGAATCTTTTTCTGCCTGAGGTTTTTCTTCTGAAATCAAATGCCTTCCTCTCCCGTGTCCATACATCTCTTTTACAAACAGGGCTGTCCTTAGGAGGCAGGGTCCTTTAAAGACACACACACAGACTTTAGAGCATATGTAAATTAGCATGTGCAAATTGTGTGCTTTTTTTTTTTTTTTGTCCTGGGGGCCAGAGCCCCAGATCTTTTCGGGACCTAGCACCGCCCCCTGGATGACAGTGGAAGGCTAAATCTAAGACTGATAACTAATCACAATCACCCTTCTGTCCCAAGGAGTAACCCATCCACATGTATTGGGACGAGAAAGAGCGGCACGTGCAAATGGCTAACTCTGATAAGCCAAGTTTGAAGCCAAGAAGATGACGACTGAAGAGGAAAACAAAGATACACAGGGCAAGAGGCGCAGAATATCTCATCGGCATCCCTCCCATGAAACTGCTCAGACACAACTCAGCTCACAGCTCAGACACAACAGATAGATTCAGGCAGGCTGCACCACAGTGCACCTACTGAACTCAGCAGAATTTGCTTCTGAGTAAAAGAAAAAAAAATTGCTTAGGATTGCACTGTCAATGTAGGTTGCGGTCTCCAAACTTTTTGGACCCGTGGGCACATTTGGGAATTTGAGAAACTGCTGTGGGCACCACCACAAAATGCCTTATCAGTGGATCCCCGCTTTGGCATCTCCCCGTCGCATCTATGGATCTTCTTAGGCTGCATTTTATTCGGCCAAAAAATGTTGTTTTGTGTCTACTGGACACCGCAACGTCTCTTTAACATGGGATTTTCTAATTCAGCTGATTGCTGGCAGCACAATACAGTGAATGCTTCTTTCAAACTAAGTAAAATGTTTTGGCAATGTCCAGTAGTTGCTTCTTTTTCGGGGGAGGTTATTACACAGATAAATTTTGTACCGGGACAGTCTCTAATATCCACTGATGTACACGCTCTTTTCAATTATTTACCTGCTTCGTGGAAATTAACAAATGGTCAGCGTAAATGGATTCTCTGCACCTTCTTAACAGCTAAAATATTACAACATTGGAAGGATAAACACTCACCTCCTATAATGCACTGGATTGAGGACCTTACACTGCTTTCAATAAATACAGTGCCATATAGACGACACCTTCAAACTGATACTTATTTGGATATTTGGTTCGCTTTTCTTGAATCCTATGTATAATTGCTAGAGTTGTATGCATTTCATACAAATCCATGTATGTGTATTAAAAAACCGGGGAAATTTAGTTAACAATAACAGAAAAGTTAGTTTGTTTAAAAAATACAAAAGAATTGATTGTGAATTTGTTAACAGCAGCTAAATTAATGATAGCTAGGAAATGGAAGGTTCAACATGTCTTTTCAATTACTGAATGGTATAAAGAGGTATGGGATATTGCGCTAAATGATAAATTAACTTGTAACATTAAGTGTCAAAAAGGACAATGGAGAAAGACACCTTTGTGAACATTTGGGGTACATTTTTGGATTATGTGTTGGTGAAGGGGAAGGGGAGCGAACCTTGTCAAGATTTGTTACATTTTTGGAATATAGAATAATATCTTATATATCTGGCTTATGCTGGCTCCGCTTGTCTGAGCGTGGAAAGCTAAGCAGGGTAAAGCCTGGTTATTACTTGGATGGGAGACCCCTCCTCTAGTTTCCTGCATTGAGCAGGGGGTTGGACTCGATAGCCTTGTAGGCCCCTTCCAACTGTATGATCTATGAAATCTATATATTTTGGGGGAGAAATATAACTTGGTCCCAAGAGGTGGGGGGGTGCACAATGTTTATGTTGTATTTTTGTTTTATTCATTAGTAGATGTAAGATTGGGGGGAAAATAATAAAACATTTAAAAAAACAAACAAAAAACCCGGGGAAATTTAATTTAAAAAAACCAACGAAATAACAATTTTGGGGGCTCACGAGCACCACGTTGGTGCCCTCTACGTGTGCCAGAAGGAGTGCTCATGGGCGCCATGTCGGGGACCTCAGGTCTAGTTCTTTGGCTCCTACAACAGCGCAGCTCAAGGAGGCAAGAGGGTCACCAGCAGTTCACCTTGATCATGGTCCTTTTGTGTCGGATATAAGTGCGGAAGCCCAGCCATCTCATCTTCATAGAGAGCTCAAACACCACCACTGTCAGGGCAAGCAGCTCCAGAGTTGCATGGATCTGTAACCGGACAGGCACACAACAGGATTATCAGTTTCACATCTGTTTTTCTCTTTTTCTCACCAAGTCAGTTCATAAAAATGTAGTGCTTTAAATAGCAATCCAGAATACTGGCTGAGGTCTGTTCCCCACCCGCCCCAAGAGCACTGGAAAGCACAAACACAACAGCAAAATGAACCACTTTTCCATTTAAGGGCCAACTTTAATTGCATCTCTGCATTGAGTATGAAGGGTTTTGTTTTGTTTTTAATGCAAAGAGCAGCCAAGAAGGGTGGGGTGGTTTTTTTTTAAAAAATAATTATTAGGACCACAGCAGGTAGGGAGGGGAGTTTAACCCTTTCCTCCTCCGCTGTGTGGTTCTCATGAAAATTGTCCCTATGAGGGAGCAATCCTATGGGGATGCCCACAATCCTCCGAACTTGGGAGGATTACGGGCATCCAATGAAGGGTGGGAGGCGAAGGTCACCTCCGGCACTCCTCTCGCTCCGCAAGGCGCTTAGATGGCCAATTTCGGCCATCTAACTTCGGCACTTTGGAGGGGGAGGAAGAACGCTGAGGCTCCACCAGGATACGTCATATCTTGGCAGCACCGGTCTTCTCCCCCCCCGCCGCCCGCCCCGGAATGCCCCCTAAAGCCCTTCTCCGAGGTCGCTCTTACGACCTCGGAGACGCAGCCGGCACGGTTCTTTCCACGCCGGCTGTGAAGGGGTGGGAGGGGGATCCGAGGGCGGATACCCAGCTATGAGGTCTGAGTGATTTTCCGACCACATAGCCGGGAATCCGAAAAATCATAGGGCCGTCTATATGCTGTCCAGAGGCCACAGGATTGCGCTGCAAAGCTGCTATTGGCACTGGGAGGGACGCTCGGAGGAGCGATTTTCTTCAGGACCACAGCTGGGAAAGAAATGGTTAAACTCACCCCCCCGCCGCCTGTTGAAATTCCAGTAAGTATCAATCCCCAGCATGCATTTAGTTGCATGCATTTAAAAACAAAAACATGCATGTTAAATGCAAAGGTGCATTTGACGTCACATTTAATTTGATCCCAAGTTTTGATATTGGGTGTTGTTCTTATGATCTTGATTAAAAGTACTAAGCAATTAGCTATGCTGGCTGGGGCATGCTGGGAGTTGTAGGCCTTTTTTTCTGTCTAAACATGCATAGGATTGCACCTTTAATGAGCATACTGGCAACAGCTTTGATGTTATTTTTATTTATTATTTATTTATTTTATTTATACCCCGCCTTTTTTCCTGCAAGGAACCCAAGGCGGCTTCCATAATCCTCCTCCTCTCTCCATTTTATCCTCACAACAACCCTGTAGGTTAGGCTGAGAGTCAGTGACTGGCCCAAAGTCACCCAGTGAGTTTCATGGCTGAGCGGGGACTAGAACCTGGATGTCCCGAGTCCCAGTCCAACACTCTCACCACTACGCCACACTGTTATTTTATTATAAATAAAATAATAAAAAATAACAGCTTCGATGGCCTGGCCGTAACACTAACACTGTGCAAAACATTTTTTTCTTAGACGTGCTAGTCAATCAATCACGTTCTCACTGCACATCAAACATGCACATTATTTTGCACATTAAAACACATCAAAGCTATCCAAACAAATCCGAAAGAATGCAGTTCACTGAGACATCAAAAACATGTTATAATTACCAGTCGATTATGACTGTCTCCATTACTGTATTACCTTACTATTTATGATAGCATCTTCGCTTCACCCGCAGCAAATAATGCTACTTTATAAGTCACGTGTTATTTACTCAGCCAAAAAAACAGGGGGGGGGGGGGAAGGATCAGTTAAAATTTTGCTGCCAACCTAGTCGTTTTGGTCAGAACTCATCGAATAGTGCAGCGGTTCTCAACCAGGGGAGAATTTTCCCCCAGGGGGGGAATTGGGACCACAGACTCAAACTGGTGGAATACTGATCTTTCTACAAATTACAGTAATACCTTGGATTACAAGTAACTTGGTTTGAGAGCATTTTGCAAGACAAGCAAAATTTTTAATATTTATTTAATTTTTTTTGACTTGATATACAAGCATCGTCTTGCAATACAAGTACTGTAGTACGGCTTAAATTAAAAATCTCTGTACAATTTTTTTGGGGGGATTTCGTTTTGATATAGAGTGTTTTGGATTACAAGCACCTTTCTGGAACCAATATGCTCTCAATCCAAGGCCATGACTGTACAATTCTACAGACTGTACATAATCTACAGGACATCACACCTTATTGTATGGCGCAGATTAAGTCAGACAATCTTGGAAAGGGGGGGAATGACATTCTGACATATGGTGAAGGGGTGCCTGGGGCAAAGAAAGGCTGAGAACCTCTGCTATAATGCATATGTACCAATATAGAAAAAATGAAAGATTTTCAATATATGCATATTATTTGGAATGCAACTTTTGAGTCGGACAATCTTGGAAAGGGGGGAATGACATTCTGCCATATGGTGAAAAGGGTGCATGGGGCAAAAAAAAAAGGTCGAGAACCACTGGAAAGGTGTCTCTCACAGGGCTTCATACACAGGACTGCAGAACCCAGAATGGGGAAGATCTTCCATTTCTCCGGACCCAGAAGGGCACTGTATCACCCAAACGCCACTGTTGTATCCACAGTTTGAAGACTGGGGGAGCAACTGCATTACCGGTAATCTGACTATCTCATCACGTAGCTACATTCCAACGTCCCGCCCCAGTTCGCTCTAAAGGCCCTCCTCCATCCTCTCTCCAAGGTACGTACATAGATGCCAAGGCGCAGCATGGGGACCGCGGGGGCCTCACAGAGGGAAAGCAGCAGGAGCAACAGCGCTGTGGTCAACTCCATCAGGTAGAAGAGATGGTTGTGTACAAAGAGGTAGGCGGCCAGGGCTTTGGCATCCTTGGGGTGCGTGATGAACTTGTCGTTGTTTTCTCCTTCCTAAAAAGAAGAAGAACAGCAGCACAAAACTACAGTAATACCTTGGATTGCAAGTAACTTGGTCTGAGAGCATTTGCAAGACAAGCAAAAAAATTTAATATTTTGACTTGATAAACGAGCAAGGTCTTGCAAGACAAGTAGTCGTAGGGATGTAACCGCTCGCCTCAAGGGGCATAGCAGGCCGAAATCGGCCCCGCTCACGCCTGCCAGAGACTCGCTTTGATATAAGAGTGTTTGGATTACGAGCACGTTTCCGGACGAATTATGCTCTCAATCCAAGGTATTACTGTATACATATAGATATGTTACAGACCGGGGATCTAATAAAGTCCTAAATGACTTGACGAGTGATTCCATTACTCCTCCGGTTGAGAAGTAAGGGGAGAGTCTACCTTGGATGGGAGAAAATGTGTCATTTCTAACACATCAATAAACCAAAAAAAGAAAAAAGAAAAGAGGCAAGACCAAAACTGGGGATTTGGGGGGAATCCTTCCACTAAAAGGGACCAAGCAAAAAGCCATTTGCGGAGCCCTGCCTACAAAGCAAAGTGAGAGGAGCAACACACTCCTAATAACTTCCACCACTGGATCCACAGCTAAATTTCTATTCGCCTTCCTGACGCCTTCGAGTGCCACCTCCGAGGGAGGCTCGGACGATGGCGAGAAGGGAGAGGGTCTTCTCAGTGGCGGCCCCCCGATTATGGAAGGATCTTCCCACTGAGGCCCACCTGGTGCCAACTCTGCTATCTTTTCGGCACCAGGTTAAGACTGCCATCTATGCCGAGGCATCTAATGGCCTTAAATGGCATGGGGTGGGTGGGTATGTCAGCCGTTTTTTTTTCTTCTAGCAGGTCTAGCTGTATTGAACTTGTTTTAGGGAGCAATCCTATGTCTCTCGGACCTCGTCTGGCGGGACATAGGATTGGGCCTGGAAGGCGCTGTGACCTCAGAAATCCCTTCCGAGGTCACAGGGCTGCAGAGTGCCCACCCACCACCTCGTAGCTGGCGCGGTTCTTTCCACACTGACAGGGAACCAAACACAGAAGATCATATTCAGTAGCCCCATGGGTGGGCATTCCTGGGGCGGGGCGGAGGTTATGGAGCAGCCTCATAGGACTGTGTTGCCCGTCGCTCAAATTGTTTTAAATACTGTTTTAAATGTTGTATTGAAATTTTAGGCTGCTTCGTTGTATTTGTATTTTATTGTACTGCATAAATTGTTGTGAATCACGTATTGGGTGGTATATAAAAGAAAGAAAGATGCCTGTGGCTCACGCTGGCTCAGCTTGTCTGAGTGTGGAAAGCTAAGCAGGGTCAGGCCTGGTTATTACTTGGATGGGAGACCCCCTCCTCTAGTTTCCTGCATGGAGCAGCGGGTTGGACTCGATGGCCTTGTAGGCTCCTTCCAACTCTGAGATCTATGAATCCATGATTATTATTCTCGTCATCACCAACTGCCTAAAGCCAGCAATATTTGGAACTATTAAAGTTGTGAATATCTTCTTTGGCTCATGCAATTCTATATTAAGAATAATTATCCTAGCAACAAATGCAGCATGACTTAGAAGCTTTCCTTATGGGAACAAAGGGCATAAGCAGCTAAGGGAAAACAGCGGATTTGGCGAGGACCACGAGAAGTGAGCTTGCATCTCTAGAGATTTAAGGAGCAATCCTATGCAAGTTCAGACAGAAGAAAAGAGCTACATGCTGGGAGTTGTAGGCCCTTTTTCTGTCTAAACGTACATAGGATTGTGCCCTTCGTCTCCCAGTTTGACCCCCTATTCTTTTACGCCCCCCTCCTTTCTCTTCCAATATGCTCTTGGAATTGGGCCCACCTGGAGGTAGATCGCTGACTCTTGATAGTTCATTTCCCAGTTGTGTCTTCCACAGCTCCGTCGAGGAGAACAGTCCCCGGCGGCTGGACTGGCCATATCGGTGACCGCATCATAGCTGCCTCCATCTGCGTTGATGGGAAAGAGCGAGAGGAAACTTCTCATTTATTCTCATCCCCTTCCACACAAACTAAGCCGAAGGTTGCTTCCAGATGAGGCTTTGGTCCTGCAATCATCCTGCCCAGGCAAGGCAGTTTGGCGCCCTAGGCAAGATCAGATATTTAGCGGCCCCCCCTCCCACTTGAGCCCTCCCTCCCTCCAGCCCTATGCCCATTATGAAATAAAAGTCAACTGGCAAACTTCAGCATATTTACGTGGAAGGAAGCCCCACGGAAAGGAATAGTATCAACTTTTCGGTAGATTTGGCTGAGCGGTGGCTCAGCTGCTGCGCTTCCCCGGCTAACCTTCACCCCTTCGCCGCCTGGCTCTTGCTGCACCACCTTGGACCGCCCCCATGGCTCTGGCGTCCTCCTTCTTGACAGGTAAGGATGGGCACGGGGATGTTGAGGGCGGGGGTGGGTGGGTCCAGGCAAATGCACATTATGCAAGGATTGTCTGTGATGAAGGGGATCTGTAGAACTTCTCCCTCATTTTCACATTTGGCAACAGAGCCTGTATGAGAATTTAAAATGATAAATTCATTTTCCATTGTGGACAGAGTGAGGGAAAAGTATTAATTTTAAATTCTCATACAGGCTCTGTTGCCAGCCAGCCTTGAATGTGCCTAGGGCGCAGGGCTAAAACATCTGGGGACCCAAGGTTGGAGAACACTGGGCTAGAGCTACACACAGAGAGAGAGACAGTGGCTACAGCATCCCCACCACTGCCACCTGCTAAAAAGACCTCAGGTAGCAGGGCTGGGGGAATCCCAGAGACTTTGGAGAACCACTGCGACTTGGAGTTAGGGACGTATGGATTTCGTTAAATCCGATCTGTCTCTCGTTTTGCAGGTTGTCGGGAGTCTTTCGTTCCATCGTGGCTCATGACAGAATCGATTTTTTAATTTTTTACCAGAATTCCATTCTGCTTGCACTAATTCGCATGAGCGCAAGTGCGCATCAGCAACAATGTACACGAATTATGCTTGCAATCCAAGGTATTACTGTAGAATGATGGATGGATGGATGGATAGACAGACAGACAGACAGACTGGTTGGCCACTATGCAATGTAGATGCTGGACTAGATAGGCCATTGATCTGATTGAGCAAGGCTCTTACATTCTTAGCAGAGATGGAACAGTTTTTCAGTCACTTCAAGGCTGCACCATGGCACGTGAAGACTGCATTCTAAAGAATTAAACTCCTCCTTTTCCTAGCTCACTGCTGAGAGCCCGCATCCTAATATTTTATTTTCCATATTTATATCCCACCTTTTTTTTCCTGCAAGGAACGCAAGGCGGCTTACACAATCCTCCTCCTCCTCGCCACTTATCCTCACAACAACCTGCAAGGTAGGTTAGGCTGAGTGTCAGTGACTGGCCCAAAGTCACCCAGGGAGCCTCACAGCTGAGCGGGGACTAGAACCCGGATCTCCCGAGTCCCAGTCCCACACTCCAACCGCTACGCCACACTGGCTCTTTAAAGAGCTATCTTAAAAGTAACCTTTTCGGGAATGCCATGGCGGCAGAGAAGCAGCCGTGGCGGTCGGGGACTGACCAAGAGAAAGCGAAAGGCTCCGCAAGAGCACGTGCAAAGTTTGCAGAGCACCGGAAGAAGCTGCAAAGGGGCCGCCCTGTTGCACAGATGGTAACGCCGCCTTCGCGCTGGCGTGACTTTATCCCATGAGTTTCATCCAAGCCAGCTGTCCCGCTTACACAAGGCCTGTGGAATGATCGCTCGGGGACGTGAGCATTTCCATTCACCGGAGTGCTGGAAGCTGTTCTGGCAGGCCTCGAAATAGGAATGGCTTCCATATGCCGTCACAAAGAGGAGGTGGGCGGGGGGGGGGGAAGCAAATGTTTACGAACTTATAATATTCAGCTGGCTAACAGGCAGAATAAACCCCCGTGCCTTTTGAGATTCAAGGACACGTCAGGCGCGCGGCTCTCGGTCGAGACGGCGGAGTGCGACATGCAATAACAGCCAGTCTGATGACAGAGCTGGAGACAGGATAGAGAACAAGAAACCGTTGACGGAGGACGGAGACAAATTATCACCCCATCAGGGATTACCGTCAGGATGCATCCCGGTTGCAGAAGAATTCCCTCTTCTAAGAGGCACTTGCTCAGGAGGACTTCCTAGCCATCTCACTGCGCTTCGTTGTCTTCTAGATTTTATTAATAGATCAAAGCTGCAATTGGTTTAGCCCCGACAATCCACACAACTCCCTCAGAACCGCAGTCTGACCCAGACGCCCCACAATAGAGGTGTGAAGGCCTGGAAAAAACCCGGAAAAAATACATTCTTTCCCCGATTTTTTCCAGTTGTTTTTCCAGGCCTTCACATCTCAACACACACATCTCTACAATACTTTGGATTGCAAGTAACTTGGTTTGAGAGCGTTTTGCAAGACAAGCAAATTTTTAAATATTTATTTATTGACTTGATATACAAGTGACGTCTTGCAATACAAGTACTGTAGTACGGCTTAAATTAAAAAACTCTGTACAAATTTTTTTTGGGGGGGGATTTCGTTTTGATATAAGAGTGTTTTGGATTACAAGCATGTTTCCGGAACGAATTATGCTCTCAATCCAAGGCATGACTGTACCAGGCATTTGACAGCATTTTGTCCGTTTTATCAGGTCCTGGTATCTTATTGTAACTGGGTTGTTGTTGTTTTTTAGCAGTTTTAATTCGTTTTAAATTTTGTATGTTAAAGATTTTATATTACCGTATGTCTTTATTATCTTGAATTTGCAGGTTGTAATTTTTGTGAACCGCCCAGACAGCTTTGCTATTGGGTGGGCTAGAAATGAAATGAATGAATGTCCGCAGACTAATCTCCCATGCACAGCAATCTTCATTTTAACTGCTGAATGGGCCTTTGAGCTAATCTACCCACCACTTGAACCCAGCGTGTAGATGTCTACATTATTCGTTTTGCCTTTTGTTTCGTTTACTTAATATGTTTAGGAGCGTTTGTAATATACGTACTTCCACTCTAGAATTCATATGGTGTGTTTGACAAACCAGCCAAGAG